>JAKWBJ010000021.1:247500-361426 GCA_023159175.1 Wohlfahrtia magnifica | reverse complement strand
AATTTTGGCATTTTTATTCTCGTAACACTGCCTCCCACTTTAGCTTGTTCGCCCCAAATAGGCTCATTATCTTTCTTCCCATAGCTCGCCAGTCGCTCTAGATGTAACACTTTCATTTTTGTCCGCGGGCTAATGGTTTTCTTATTCTGTATACCACATCGTTTAACCTCTTGACTACCTTATAAGGTCCATCCAAGTTAGTTTGAAGCTTGGAAGATAATCCTTTCTTCCGCTGTGAGTTGCAGAATAGAACCAGTTGTCTCTCATGGAAGCCCTCCGTATTTGCTGCTTAATCATATCTGGCTTTCATTCTATCGCTGACCATTTTAATTCGTGAGCGTACAAATTCGTGAAGTTGAGGCTTCCCTGTTTTTCAGCATATGTGTCATTCCTCTTTGTGGTAGGCTTAACACCAAACTCTAAGTTACCAGGTAGTTTTAGCTCAGTTCCAAAAATAATCTTGGCAGGGGATCTTAATATTGCGTCATGAACAGCTGATCGGTACGCCAATAGTAGGTGTTCGCCCCAATCCTTCTGATACTCGTTCTCTACTTTTCGCAAACATTCATCCTGTGTGTGAAGCGGCGTCGTTCGTGTCTTCTTAATACCGAATATCTCTCACACATTTCTTTGAATATAGCAGACTCGAAATTTCTACCCTGATCGGAATAAAGCTTTATTAGAACCCCATAGCGGCATATCCAGCTGTTCACAAAAACATTTACAATTGTATTCGCCTCTTGATTGGGTATGGCATACACTTCGGACCATTTGCTACAAGAACTCGATGATTGTTCAATTACACCGCTCTTCTCCATTGCATTGAGCAGCTTCTTAAGATTATTACACTTCGCCAGAGGTATACTTCTGGCTGCCCCTGTTTTATCGGTCTCGCCTCGCCACTATTTATTTCATTTGACTATAGCTGTTCAGCCTTATTGCAACCACACGTTATCGTAGAATACGTAAGAGTAGAGAATTATTATAATATATATGTATATTTGTATAACATTAATAATAATCAAAAAGAAAATGTTTTAAACAATTGATTATTTTAGTATAATCAGTTCTTAAACAATTGTTTTCTAATTATATTTAAAATCAAAACTTTAATTTTTCCTATATAGTTTTTGCCTATTACTAATTTAAAAAGATATGCTTTTGTCTGCTTAAGTATCATTAAGATAGATCTCATAATTGTAAATCATTATCTAGATATAAGATAAAAACTTTTAAGAGGATTAATAAAATTTGAATTTTAAAGTGTGTTGTAAAAATAAAAACACAACTTCGGTATGTCACAAATTCATTCTAGGTATTCGACGTTTTTATATTGTTAGGAGTACACGTTACTAAATTGGATTTGTCATGCATTGTTTAAACGTAAGCTTAAATAATTTCGATTATTAAAATTAAAAAATGACTGTTTTTCAGATAAAATCTGTTATTACTGGAATTAAGAATTTTTGTGTATATAAATTTATTTCATAATCATAAGTATTATTTACACTTTACACCGTCTTAAACGTTGTAAAATTCTTCCGTTCGACTAAACTACAATTTATAGCGTTTACTATTATCGTTTTGCTAAAACAACAAAATACGTGTTATTTAATTTATTTAACGCAATTAAAAAGAACTCGAACGTTTTAAAAAGGTTAAAACATATAAGAGCTTTGTTTTCTTTTTTGTGAACGAAAAAAACCTACACACACATATGTACACAAATTAAACAATTTGGAACTAAGAAATGTAAAGATAATGTTTAGTGACATGAGTGAGGAAGAAGAGGCTTGTCTAGCAATTATTTTAGCAACGAAAGTGAAAAAAAAATTAATATAAAAAAGCAAATGGATGAAGGAATGGTTCAGGAAGAGAGTGAAACTCACACAAGAAAATCCTTTAAGGGAGTTGATTTTCGGAATGAATTCATGATTTCGAAATTTCCTTCGTTTGGCTGGGACAACTTTTGGCGTCCTTCTCAACAAAATAACACCACTCATAGAAAAATAAAACACCACATTGCGTGACTATTACAGCAAGCCAACGTTTATTCATTACTCTGCGTTACTTGGCAACGGGCAATTCATTTGAAGATCTAAAATGTATAAGTGCGATATCACCTCGTTATTGAAACTTGTCAAGCACTAATTGAAGTTCTAAAGGATAGTATCAAGGTAAACAATGTACATTTCTAATGTTTTCTATAACGATATGTGTATCTGCGGTCACAGCCATTTGAGTTCATCCATTAACTATTTGAGCCGAGTTAGACCAAAGTAGTGTTTATTGAGCGATCGTGTTCATTCGTGTATAAATCTACTATTCGTGTATAAATCTTCTATTCATTTTTGTTTTTAGGGCGGCAATTATCAGTAAAAATGCTAAAGATAAACAAAATAACGCCTAATTGGAAGCTAGTTCTTAAAAATTTAAATTGGTCTCGTAAAAAGAGTTTAATACGACTTTAGCGGTTAAGGCTTGTGGGTTGTAGAATCTAAAGCTGCAAACTCTATTCATTAACATGTCTGTCAATGCCATTTATTTCGTTTGATAAATTCTGGAGAGCAGTCAATATAAAAATTCAAAAGATGATTTTATCCAACATAGATTCATAGTCAAAAACTACTAATTGAATCAAAGACCGTAAAGTCCATTGGAGGTATTTGCTTTTGATTAAACTACTAAAATGTTTGGTACTTTAAAGTTTAATCCAGTACTTTGGTAATTTTTTTTAGCAAATTTATAATAATGGAGCTAAGTCCTAGCAAATTAAGCAAAAGAAAAGGAAATGCAAACAAGGAAAAAGATTTATGTATGGATATAAAATAGGAAAATGTAAATACACTTGCTATATAAAATTGCAGCACCTTACTATTCTACCAAAAGAGCTTCATAGCAGTTATGAGTACCACAAAATAAAAATAAACAAATTTTTGCATTTTTGAATCCAATAGTTTATTTGCAGTAATATAGGGTGGGCAATTTAAAGGTTTACATTTAAAAATTAAATAAAACAAAAACGGTTTGAAATGTTGCCAAATTAATTTTTTGTTTTGATATACAATAGTTCCGGTTAGAAATGAAATATTATTTCATTCATATGGCTGCTGCGGCTGTCCTCACAGTACCCCATTCGATTGGTGGTCGTATCTCGACAATGGCATCAAGAATGTTGGTCTTCAAATGATTAATTATCTCTGGTTTGTCGGCATAACACTTGTCTTTAACGGCGCCCCACAGAAAATAGTCCAACGGTGTCAAATCGTAGCTTCTTGGTGGCCAACTGACATCACTATTTCGGCTAATCAAACGGCCATCAAACGTTTGACGCAATAAATCGATTGTGGCATGAGATGTGTGGCAAGTTGCACCATCCTGTTGAAACTAAACATTGTTCACATCAATACCATGAAGAGCGGGCACAAAAAAATCGATTATCATTGTACGATAAAGTGCACCAATCGAGTCTAAATGTATGATCGACCTCACTATCTTTGAAGGCCGACCCACCCATCTGAGTGGCACACCCCCTGGAACCCAACTTTACATGAAGCAACCAGCGAAATGGCTATGTTTGTTTTGGAATTCATTTTTTTTAATACAACTTAATAATAGAAAAGAAACTAAAAAAAGTATTGTTTGAAATCTATTTTGTTTTCAAGTCTGGGCAATTTCGCACGGCTAGCTGATGTCGTCGCCATAACAGCGACTACATTTTCTGGTAAAACTCGGTTGGAAATGCTAGATAGCAATTGAACATGTCGTTCCGTTCCTTGTATATATGACGGAATGTTTAGAAATTGTTTGAAATATTTTTTGCTCTCAAGTCTGGGCAATTTCGCACGGCAAGGAACAAAGTTTCCAATCAACTTTGACTGTGATCCACTGTTTTTCAAATGTACGAACACTGTTAAATAGTTGTGTTGTAGAAATACTTATGTCCCTAACTGTACATATTATGACAAAATAACTGCTCAAATCATTATTTTTTATATAATTGAATTTAAAAAAATAACTAACGTGTACTACAATGTTATAATTAGAGCGGAATAACTACTGCAGTTTTCGCCATCAATTTTTTCCATTGTATCTAGTAAAACAACTTCTATTTAATTAGTGTATGCATAAACATGTTTTTAAAACACCATTTTTCTTTAAAAATCTAAGTATTCTGCTTTTTATAGACTTCTTTCTTGACGATTAGTTTTATTTTACACTTGTTAAACCCTTATGTGGTTTAAGTTTTTAGTTTTTTTTATTACTTTTAGCCGATTTCTGTTCACTTGTAAACTATTTTGCACTTTAACATGTTTAAATAGTTGATTCTTTTTGGCTATTAGTAAGGTAAAAAAAACATCAAATATAGAAAAAATCGTAGCAGGAGTATGATATAATTAACTCTTTTACTCCTTGCTATTAATAGTTCAAAGTGAAGTGCTAAGAGAAAATCTTGTAAATGTTTAATTCCTGAACATTGCCAAAATAAGGGTACAAATCGCCAATATTCAATATTCTATTCAAATCGTCAATATTCTAATTTTGGGTTTAAACATCACCAAAATGATGAAAAATCGTCAAATCTGGCAGACTGCTGGGAGGTAGTGCCATTCTCTTATTTATTGACTTTTTCGAATTCGGCTCTTAAACCGTAAACAAACGAAGAAAAAAAAAATGAAAACAAAAACAACTTTAAAACAAATTTAATAAAACCTACAAATTACCCATTTCAATACATACATATACCATCTGAGTGGCACACCCCCTGGAACCCAACTTTACATGAAGCAACCAGCGAAATGGCTATGTTTGTTTTGGAATTCATTTTTTTTAATACAACTTAATAATAGAAAAGAAACTAAAAAAAGTATTGTTTGAAATCTATTTTGTTTTCAAGTCTGGGCAATTTCGCACGGCTAGCTGATGTCGTCGCCATAACAGCGACTACATTTTCTGGTAAAACTCGGTTGGAAATGCTAGATAGCAATTGAACATGTCGTTCCGTTCCTTGTATATATGACGGAATGTTTAGAAATTGTTTGAAATATTTTTTGCTCTCAAGTCTGGGCAATTTCGCACGGCTAGCTGATGTCGTCGCCATAACAGCGTCTACATTTTCTGGTATAACTCGGTTGAAAACGCTAGCTAGTAATTGAACATGTCCTTCCGTTCCTTGTATATGTGACGGAATGTTAAGATCTTTAAACGGTGGATCGTCTTGATTTAAATATTCTTTCAATGATGGTTAAAATACGTTATTTATATTATTCTAATTGATAATTTACGTGTAATTTGTGCAATGAAAGTTTATATTTGATTCTCTATACAAAAACAATTATTATAAATGATAGCAATTACTTATCGGAAGAATTTTACAAGTTTCGATTTGATTGCTTAGTTTTCCGATTGAGTATCTTGGTCCAGTGCAGGTTGATTTGTCCAAAGCTTAAAACAAATGCCGAAACGGAAGTTCGTTGAAGTGTAGAAGGCAAACGAACCAATGCAATGGTCTTTTTAACAGCAAATTCAAATCGTCGTATAATTCCACCGTGCTTGCGTTCGGCTTGATATTTGTTGAGCAATCTATTCAATTTAATCAATACACTATTTTTCGGCATTATTTCCATACCAAGTTTTTCCCAAATTACAATCAACTTATTTGCTGCTTGAGTAGTGAAGAAGACTTTTTTTGTTCATTTTTAGCACGTTCGCTCAAGTAGAAATAACATCTCAAGATATCCAGCTAGGTTGGTAAATTTAGATCAGTCAATTTAGAACATGCACCAAAAAGAGTAACATCATCCTTGGGTATATGTCTCATTTGGTTTTCGATAGTTGTTGATGTTGTTGTTGCTTCATCTAGCGTTCTTGAGGATTATGGATTCATCTCGCTGAAAAATGAAAAAATAATACTCAAAATTAAATATAGCTTAAACCAAAGACCATAGTCAAGAGTTTTAAGAATTTTTTAGTTGGCACTCATCTTGGAAAAATTCTAAACACCAGCACAGCACAACAAAATATGTCACAAAATATATTAAATATATATTTTAAATGTGTTGGAATGTTTAAATTTTTATTTTTTTAACTTTTTTTAAACTTTGTTCTTTTAACATTATTTTTTAATTATTTTTTTTTTTGCACTTCACTTCTTTACATTTATGTTGAGTCTTTTCAAATACTGAAAAAATCTCAATTACACGATATAACAACATTGGGTTTTCCAAATTCCTTTTTGCCTGAATGTGGGTGTCGGTCATACATTTAGACTCGATTGGGGCAAAGTGTGATTTTTCAAAATTTGATTTTTGGATCAAAATAAGGAACATCAGATTTCATTTTAGAGGTATGGTTCCTTGGGCAAAGTTTCTTATTTTGATCCACAGAATACAATTTTCCTTGTCACTTGGGCGATTTTTTGCGTCCCTGCAAATCGACTCGCCTTAAGTCCATACATAGCGCAGTCTTCTCCAATCTATAGAAACATTACAAAAGTATATCAAATTTATGATTTCTCTCTTAAACACCTGATGTTGGTTAAACTCGACAATATAAAGTGCATTATCCACATTGGATGTATTCGTTGCTAATTTATTTACGCTTCCCGACTTTGTATTATGTGAGGTGATAAACTCTTCTTCAAGAATCTTAATGTTAAACGTGGTACCAATTTAAAGGTTTTGGCGTGTTTCATCTCGTGCGTATAAAACTGGTACTTTCTTATTTTTCGCCAATTAGACCAATAATGTTCGAGTAAATGTATGTGAAATTAACAATTATAGGAGGAATTTTTTCCTGCACAGCAACGGTTTCTTCTTCCTCGTCATCATACAGTAGCTGAAATCTGTTGGAACTTGTTGTAGGTTCGTCAGTTTTTGGCATCTTAAATTTATGAGCAAACATTGCAAATCACAAATTAAAAAAAAAAAAATAAAAGCTACAATTATCGAAAAAACAAAGCTTCATATGGGCTTTAAAACGACGTAGTAAATAATTTGATCTGTATGTTTCAAACAACTTTTTCAAGACAAACAAAAAGGTTCAAAAAGCTAAAATAAATTACTTTAGCCTAATGTTTTAGGTGTTACGCAGAAAGCAGGGCATTGAATAAAATTAGGATGAGTATTGCTGAAAACAGCTACTCTGCCTAAACGTGTTTTGGGCCACAAAACTTTTTTTAAAACTTGTTTTCCCATACAGCTTTTACGTTTAAAAAATCAAAGAAAACATAATTATGAACAGAGAAACCAGATACACGCTCTTAATAAAGTGTTTTATGCGCATAAAATATGCAGTCAAAATCAAAAAATATGATCTAAAAATTAGAAAATATGCTCTAAAAACAAAAATTCTTTCATAAATCATAGAAAAAAAATTTTATTCAAAAATTCAATATATTTTAAATGTTTTAAGTAAGATATATGTAAATCATATCTTAAAATGCATGGAATGCACTACTAACAACTTAATATATACTGACGACTCAGATTTATCAAATACAGTAATATCTAATTATGTACCTCCTGAAACATCCATATACTTAGGTAAAAATGGTTGCATACAAAATAAAGAAGGAAGTCCAATATTCTATCACTAACATCGAAGGGCTAACAACAAATCATTTAATATTAATGTTGTAAATAACAATGAATTAAAATACAATACTAGCATAGCTGAATTGGTCAGTAAGAAGCGTAATAAGAGCTGATTGGTGGATTTCAATCTAAAGTTTGTTTCTTTTTAATTTTCGTATTGACTATTTTATTTTAATAATTTAAATATATTTTCCCACCTTTTTTATTGTAACCGAATATTGGCTCGTATATTCTTATTACATCTTAATATAGTAAGTTAAAAAAATTAATTGTAAATTTATTATTAAGTATGCTAGAGTGTTCGACTATAGATATGTGTGTAATTGAATATATATATTGAATTATTTGTTTATTTGTAGTTAAACTTTGTTATTGATTGATCTATTAAATAAACTTACAAAAACAAGTAAGATATAAAAAATTAGAAAATAATACAACAGTTTAAAAAAATACGCCAATTTCTAAGATCTGAATAAAGAACTTAAAATTTTTGATAAAATAAACTGAAGTTTTTTATTGGCATATGTATTTGTTGTTGCGATAAACAACAAAACATTGACTTAAATTTTTAAATGTAAAGCGTTGTTTATTACATCAGAGCAAACAAGTCCTTAATTTTTTTCTTAATCTGTTCTAAGTTAAATCTTTCATCTTGCCAATATTCTGAACCGCCTCAGTCATAATGGCATACTGCTAAACTAATGCTTGTAGTTTTTAAATATCTCTTCAATGAAACGAAGTTCGCAGCGTTAAAAAATCAATTCAATTCTTATATTTATATTTCCTAAAACTTCTAAGGTCTTTTCATAATTGTAAGTGAAGTAATTGATAGCCGCAAGCCAAGTTCACAAAGAGTTATAACTGGTCCAGCGACAATGGAAGGCCTGGATACAGTTCTTTTAAAATTGATTTTGCCACAAACAACTGTGTTAATTAAGAATATTTGGTTTGATGGTTTTTTGTTACAATGTAGAACATATGAGTTATTTTTTTTGGTAACATTAGTTGTTTCATTTACTGAAATCCATAAAGATTTGTCTTTTATCAAAGAGTATACAATACATAGAGTGTTCATCTCATACTATATATGTTAAATTGTTCTACGAGGGTTGTAATATTAAAACCAAGTTTTAATATTTGCTCACTTAATTCTCATTCTCGTGTAATATTGCATTGTTTGCTCTTGTTATAACAATGCTCTCAAAAGAAAAGAAAACACAAGAAAATAAAAAGACCTCTTTCATGCGCACTAGTATGTTTACACATATACATATATTAGCATATTTTTATTTACTTTTTGTATGAATAAAAAATACAGTAAACCAATACGACTGTGCAAATTAATGTAGGGAAAAGCATACTTATTTTGTTGTTGTGTAAACGAATATATGTGCCTTTTATAATCTATGCATGTACATGTTTATATAATGATATTATAGGTAAATATATATAATTAATTTTTTAATTATATTAAAAAGGTATAAATAAATATTTCTCTTAGAAATAAGTTTAAGAAAATTATAATATTTTTATTATTTTCACACTTCTACTTAAAGACGTTTCAGAAAAAACTAAACAAAGTTGTTCACATGTAATTGTCGTGTTTTGCTTTGACATTTTGTTTAAATTTTTATTGGTAGTCTCAAAAATAATAAATGAATACTTATAGATACGTATGTATGTATGTATGTAAATTAAAAAAATGAGAGAACTATATTTATAGAGACTAAAGAAATATTATTCGTTGTTTTATTTTAGTTGGAGTTTGCATCGAATCCATATTCTAGAAGCTGGCACTTTCTGTTTGTATATATATAAACATATGTATAGGTTATATCTACTGACACTTTAGGATTATCGATATGTTCCAACCATAATTCAATTTAAGGTTCTTTTTCTTAACTACTTATGGCTTTTTCCATTTCTTTTTCTCAACTGTCACTTTTTATTTGCTGTTTCCATCTTTAATCTTAAATTTTGTTTGTTGCATATAGGATAGGATAGGAAGAAATAGTAACCTCAAGCACACATAGCGGTCCGATACCATATGATATTATGTAATAGAGCCGGTCACTAAGTGCTGAATAACCGGTACACATAGACTTCGTCTAGAATCAAATATCTCCAAATTAAGTAGGAAACCATTTATACAGTATAAAAAAATAATAAAATTTTTAATTTTTATACATTTTTGGACGTGTTGTCATTTAAGTTAAGTTGCTTAATCCAAAAGTTGCTTAAACACTATAGTGTAAACATCATATTAGAACATTACAAAAATACTTAAGTTAAAAATTTATTTTTGTACATTTATCAAGTATACATGTAATTTTATTTTTGTATAAAAATTTAAATTTAAAATTTTGTTTTTATACATGTGCACTTAATAAATTACAAATATAAAATCTCAATTAAGTTGAATAAATAAAGTAATTGATCAAATTAAAATTATTAATAAAAATAAAGTATAAATTTATTTATTTGAAAGAATTGTTATTTGTTTAGAACTGCAATGTTTTCTGAAAAGTACTATTAAAAGAATTTATATATTTATCCTGTAGGAAAGACAATTATCATCAACCCATTCTGGAGTCGGCCGTTCACACGACTCAATAATAAAAGATTTTATACCAATTCTTTGTATCTCATCCTTAAAAATTGTCTGGAGTATAAAAGCTTTTGCAACCAAATTTACAAAATCATTTAATCTCTGTTGATTCTTAAAGAATATAAAAAATTCGCTTCACCTTTTTTGAATTCTTTACAACACTTTTCACATTGTAATTTCGGAATAACTTTAACAATCACGTATCCAACAAATTATCTTATTGAGGTCAATTCGGCGCTTAGAAGAAAAGAGTTATCAATAACGTCTTCCAAATAATCTGCATAGATATATTTATCGAACACAACAGCGCATGCTTAGACTGGGTTTAATTCTTTATGTTCAGTGGACGTTTTTACTTCTTCAAAATCAGTGTCAATTTCGATTCCTACAATTTTCATTGTTTCATCTTGGTTGGATTTACAGTTACTGGACGAGCTCGACTAAGCAATTTTGGATAACATAAATTTTGCCTACAAAAGGGTTATTATTATTACCTCCTTTTTGGCGCAAGAGCATTTGACGTAATTGAGTAGACATCGCTTCCTTTTTTAAAGTTTCTTTTAAAAACAAAAGAAATAAGCTTAGGATGAGCTTCATCCCACTTAAAAAGAAGGCACTTTTCATCAACAAACTGCACTCTTTCCAAGTATTCAAGGAATGTTTGTATAAATCTAATATGATTCTCATTATTGACTTGATTTTCAGATCTGTAACAACTATCCATATAGAGTGAACCGCACTCAAAAATGTTATCAACTATTTCTGTAAGCTTTGCTGCTTAAATTTGGAAGTTTCGAGCATGGTCGTAATGTAACCGGCAACTGTTCTATTAAAAACTTCTGCTGCAAATTTGACGCGCATTTTTTCAAAGCAATTGGGACAAATGTGTTGCCGTGGGCACATTTTAGTTTTTGCATTTATCACCATCTCGTACAGTTCTTTGATTACTTGAAATTGACATTTCCATCTAAAATTTTTAGGTCGCACTTCATATATCCATTTCGCAAAGGCTTCATCAAATGTGGAAAATCATACATACAAAACACCTTTTGTCCATTAATTTCAAAAAAGATCTTTCAAAGATATCCCAAAATTAGATAAGCATTTTGTGTTTGTTGAACTCAAATCACACACTAGATGGTTTCTAAAATTCCATTGAAAAATGCATACCTAGTTCAAAATGTTACATTTTTCAAATGGCATTTTTGAAAAATTACTTGTAAAATACCTGAAGCGCTATTTTTTTATTGGCTTAAAAAAGTAATAATAACAACCCTGCTTAAAATATATTTACATTTTCGTAATGATTTTTTTAAAAACCTTTTCAAAAATATGTGAAATTTTTATTGACTTTTCCATTAAAAAAGTATGCCTGGTTCAAATTGCTAAAATTTTCAAGGAATTTTTTTAAAAACCTATTTTGAAAATAACATGAAATGCTACTTGTTTATTTTTCATTAAAAGTGTTGTATTGTTATTACAGTTAGGGTTGTCAGATCTGACGATTTTAAAAGTTATTGGGCGTCCTGATTTTCCTTCCGAACCTTGAGACACATCCGAATATTATGCAGTCGGACCATGTTCCTGTAACCTGTGTTATTTCTGGAAGGGTTCAAAACATGATACAGTCAGTTCCCTTGTATCATCGTGCAGACTGGGCAGCAATTAGAAGCTGGTTGGAAAATGAGATACTGTGTCCACCCTGATTCGGCTAACTTTGATTTTTATTTCAGTAAGTTAATATCTATCATTCTTGAAGCTTTCAAGAAGATACCTATAGGGCGCAAATATTTGTGGCAAAGGAAAACCTTCGAATTGAGTATTATGTTAATAGGTAAGAGAAATATGTACAGGCGAAAATATCAGAGATGTAGGGATGTTAATAAAAGGATTCAATTAAGATGTATTTTCGGCCAATTAAATTGACTGATTGCCTTCGGGCTCTAAAAGGTTTTAGAAATTGGAGAGAGTCCTAAGCTCCAACATAAACTCATTTTCTGATCTATATGTAATGAATAATATGGATTCGGCTGTCTCAGATTATGAATCTTATGATTATCATCTGAGCGGCACAATTATTAATAAATCTTACATAGAACTCACCGATCTAGCAGAAGTTAAATCGTTTGTGATTAAGGAATAATGAGGTCCTAGTTTTGGGTGGCATTAATAGCATTATTCTCAAAAATGTGCCTAATTACTTTTTTGAGATTTTAAGTAAATTGTTTAATGGATTCTAAATTACCTTCCAGCTATAGACCCAACAGCATTCTGAGTGTATTAGTATTCGAGAAAAGAGAAGAGAATTTTGGATTTTTCTAATCTGAATAATATTATTAACCCGCGACAGTTTGTATTTCGCAGGGAGCATCCAGCTTCTGTTTATCAACTGGAAAGAGTTGTTAATTATCTTGACTAACAAAAAGAATCTGAGGAAGAGTACTGGCTTTATTTTTCTAGAAAAGGCCTTCGTTTTCATATGGCATGACAGTCTGCTTTTTGAACTTGATACATTTACTTTTCCAACTTATCTGCACAAAATTATAAAGAGTATTTTTCCATCAACGCTCTTTTGTTGTTTCGGTCGATAACATGCTATCTGGTTATCGACAAATACATGCTGGTTTTCAGTGAGGGTCAATATTATCTCCAACTCTTTACTTAATTTAAGTATCGGATATTACCATTCTCAAGAATCATGAAATGGCTTTTTACGCGAATGATAGTACTTTCAATTTCTGTAGTATGTGGTCAAACGCGATACACAAGAGGATGGAGGACAGTTTAAAACTAATCCATAGATATTTTGACAGGTGGAAAATAAAGGTTAATGATACTAAAACACAGGTTATAATATTTGCATATTCGTTTAAATTGCGTTAAAATAAAACTAAACCACTTTGTTGTTGTTATAGTTTCTTTATTTACTCCACTATAACTTTTAGATTGTTTGTCTTAATACAACACTTAATATACGTTTATACAACACTTTTATTTCCGCTTTAACACAATTTTGTTTATTGACAGCCAAACGATAACTAACTCTAAAGTGTAGGTAAAGCAGCCATTTATAAATCTAATACCTACAGTTTGGAAGGTTTAGGAAATATCGATCATCTTCTATTTCCATATCCGTTATTCAAATGAAACGTGAAGATGGTCGATGTGGCAATGCTGTCAAATTGACAGGGTGACAGGAAAATATACCAAAATACCACAATGCAGTGTTGGATTTTTATTTTCGTAACAATATTAATAGATTTTAGTACAGTTTTAGAATATAAATTAAATTAAGATAGTTTATACTTAAATTAAATTAATAAAATAAAGTAATAAAGTAACTATTCTGCATTCTGAAAACTATCAAATTTAGGTCACATTAAAATCATTATCTTATATAGAATATATTTAATTTTAGGGCTTAGAACCGATTAAATTGAGAATCTGTGAAATAGATTTCGGATTATATATTAAGATAAGGTAACTCTTATAAATATGAACAGGAATAAATACTTTAAGTTGTAAGCTTTTAGTTAAAGTATTGATCATATCATATTATAGAGATTAAGCGTTTATAAATTTGGAGGTTACGTTATGGTACGTAATAATCGTGAAGTTTCCGATTTCTCTCAAATAACTAGTTGTAACTATTCACTTAAGATTATATTAATTAAAAAACTAATTAATTTGATAAATAATTTAAATAAAGGCGTCCCAAAAACAAGATGGCGGAAACGCCACGCACGCCAATACAATGGCCGTACACGTACCGACACGCAATAATCTATTCTTTCCTTATGCAAAAATTAGGCGAATATGCTAAAAACAATATTATGGATACCAGAAAATTTCAATTTGCATATGGTAATTTGCTCAGTTAATCTGATTGGATCTGATGCAAGAGTACTCGCAACGTATGACCGTTGGATGTGGATTCCAGAAGTAGACGCACTTTCAGCACAACAGGGAAGTAATATCCATGCGATAGCACGCTCCCTGCTTTCAAAGCGAATGGATTGCCTTGCCTGCTTCTCAAAATTATAACCCTTATGGACATCCTTATCATTTAGATTATAAATTAATTTCCCCTTTCAGGATTTCACAAAAAAAGACATTTATCTTACCTTCCAGCACAAGAAATATGATTCTCAACACCAAACGCCAAAGTCCAATCACAAATGATCACAAAACCTTACAAGAATTAAACGGGTTTCCCATTCTACCTTCTAACGCTCCTGTCCTTTCCACAAAATTTAGATTATTTTCCGTCCTTATCTTTCCATTATGTTTCGAATTTCTTTCTTTTTCACAGACTTAATTTCTTTTCTTTTCGATGCACAACCACCACAGTGTATACATTGTACTGCACATTCTACAGGGCACACTCCGTATGGGCCGATAGAATTAATTTTGGCTTTAAGAGGTGCTGCAGCAGAGATTCTAGAAACCATGCCAGCCAGCTGCAGAAACCATTGCAACGATTTAATTATGACGCTACAGCGTAAATTTGGTGACGAGCACAAACGAGACTTATACCGCATGGACTTAAGGTGCCGAACGCAAAAGAATAATGAGTTACTACAGGCCTTTGCAGCTTAGTTATTCTGGGGAGACCAACTCACTAGTAGAGCAAATAAAGGCCAACACATTTATCAATGGTATAAGGGACCCCGATACTAAGTTTGCAGTGTATGCTATTCAAAAGGCAACCTTTGTGGAGACCGTGGTGTTTGTACTGCACAGGAGACCGCTCGAGAGATATCAAAGCCACAGGTACATAAAGTATATAGCATTAAAACTGTAAATACCAAACATTTCATTACAGCTATCAAAGAGGTGGTAGAGCGGCTTTTGGCCTAAAAAGAGCAAAGGCCAAAATAGAGGCACCAAAACTGTGAAGTGCAAGTTTTGCGTCATCATGGACACATGACAAATGGGAAAATACTAGATATTTAAAACCCGAAACATTTCATAACAATGTTTTACCAAAAGTCGGGAGCGTCTTAAAATGGGTTACAGAGCACGAAATAGGTACCTAATAAATAGACGTCGTAATGAAAGTAACACCCCTATTGACAAGTATTTTTACAATGATCATCGTCAAGGCCGTGTTAGTAGATTTCCCCGTAACAATGAAGCCGGTTACAAGAGTGGAAAATGTGCATAGGACAGACAAATAGCCGTAAATAAAACAGTTGATTAGGCCAACGTGACCGTTATCAACATCTGACAATTACGTCTGGAAGCTAACGAGGACTAGTCGACGGCTCAGAGAAAAGACCCAGTACTGGCAAGGACAATAGCGCGTAAAAAAAGACCGACGGCCTACCAGTAAAGAAATATCAGCAAATAGCCCTCTAATAAAGGCTTATTAGGCTCAATGGGATAGTTTAAAACTGGTAGATGGGTGCTTATATCGAAGCTGTGAGAGTGCAGATGGCGAAACGGCATCCAATCTAAAAGTGGTTCCTTCCTCCAAAATTAGTGAAGTTTTAAATTAGTCGCATAGGAATCGTAGCGGAGGACATCTTAGCGTGGCACAGACTGTAGAAAAATGATTACAACTTTATTATTGAGTTGGATGCCAGCAAACTGCCGCCGAAATCATAGCGAACTGCACTGAATGTACTGCAGGTAAAGTATCAGTCAGAGCAAGCCAGGATAATCGAAAACATCAGTCGGAAAGGTAAAAGGACTTCCTACTGACAGAAATGTATAGTCTCAAAGAACTCCATGAATCGTTACACACACTATTTCTAGGGGTGATAGGTTAAAAGGTATGTTCGAGCAGCCAATGCTGAGGGCTTCTATGACGGACAACTGGTGCTATTCTACAACCCACAGCGAAAGAAAGGATTATCTCAGAAGCTACAAACATACTGGGATGGACCTTATAGAGTAGTCAAAAAGTTAAACAATGTGGTGTACAGAACACAGAAAAACAATAGCCCGCGATCAAAAATGAAAGTGGTAGTGACATACACAGTTGTTCACAAAAACATTTACCTCTTTATTAGGTATGGCATACACTTACAATGCTTAAAGAAAGATACACTAAATTAGTACAGTAATAGTCTTAGCTTCCTTAATTTGTGTTATTAAGATTGTTACCACTTGCGTATTGAGTGGTGTTAGCCTACCTATTTTGATTGTTACATTTGAAATTAACGGAAATGAATCGAATGTTGTGGTAAGAACAAGAACATTCGGACTGTTTAGTTATATTTTTAGTGGAAGTTTAATAAAAAAACTATAAAACAAAACATTAAATTCGCTGCACTTATTTTATTTTACGCAATTTAAAATAGCTCAAACGTTAAAACGTAACAATATGTTGATATACAGAATTTATAGAGATAATAATTCAAGGTCAATTGCTGGAAAATTAGCTTAAAATAACTGCAGTAAAATTTAATTGCATACTCATAATTAAAAGATGAATGGTTTTGGAAAAACCCTTTAATAAAAAACACCAAACAAATAGTTATTCCGTATTTCGAATTCTTAAAAAATGTAAACTCTTTCAGTATTAACTAAATTTGCAGTATTTGGAGGTAAATATGATCTTCTACTTAATTCTAATAATGGAATACAATTTTTTCGAGCATCTAGTATCATTTAAACAAATGTATTTAATTCTAAATCAACTAAACTCTTGGAGTTATATGTGGACGTATTGATAGTGATTTTACTATTAATTATATTGCTAAGCTCCATCCGGTCTGTAAGCTGGTAATTGTAGTGCAATGTATTTAATTCACAAATCGTTGAATTTTTAATTTTACATATAAAGGGAATTTCTTATTCGAGCACATCCACACTAATATCTAATGAGCTGTTACTCGGAAGTAAGTCGATAATTGAAACTTTTCTGTTTCTTTTGGAGGGGTTAAAAGTTGGGCTGTTGGGATAACTTATAAAAAATCTAGTGGACTGTTCAAGTTGAAACAACACGTTTCCAGCAGTGTTATTGATTGTGCAGTGCAATGCAGAGTGCCTTGCACTAAAATCCGTATAGTATATTGTAATATAATATCCACCGTAAGAAGTATGTAAGTTTAATTAGTATGTCATTTGCAAAGCTGTGTTTATATTTTGTTGAATAGGCAGTGCAAGTAATTAACTTTCTATTGTTTACTTTTATTTAAATTAAAAGATTTTCTATTTCTAGTGTATTTATAATCGGAAGAATTTTGTGTTGGACTGACAATTAGTGCTACTCCTCCCCCACTTGAATTTTGTCTATCGTTACGATGGATTACAAAATTTATGAAATATGTATATTTAACATTTAGACGAGTTTCGTTTTAAGAGTCAATCTGAATATATTCTGTTTCAATTAGGCCTTCAAATTGAATCATATGTGAAAAAGTAAAAATAGCATTTGCATTTCAATGGAGTATTTTTAAGTCATTGTTATTAGTGTAAGCTGTATACATGTTTCACCATAGACATTACAACTTGTATCTGTTATACTTTTGTAATGCATTTTTGGAGATCACACAATGTTGTTATAAAAATATTAAAGAGTTCATCTACGTTAAAAAGATCATTATTACCTCTCACGCAGCCTGCATAAGAGATAGTGAATATAATTCTCATTGTTGTTTATGTTGAGATAATTGTTAAAAAACTGTGGTGAATTTTTTGTATTGTTACAATACAAATTTGAGAATAACTGTCGTTTGTTACATTGCTAAAAATAAAGAAAAGGTAAAAAACAATTGTGTATGTGCTTACAAATAAACAACTCGGCTACAAAAAAAACAGGCAGAAGTCAAAAGGAGAAACAGACAATAACAAACAACAAGAACTGAAAAAAATAGATGTTTACATTCGCATGACTCTATAAAAACTAAAAATAAAGTAAATGAAAGAAATGGAATCTACCTGAAATATTGAGAGGTTCGAGAGCTTCCGAAGTATTGCTTACTCAGCCATATAAAAAGCACAACAATGCGGACAGTAATCAGTTTATTTGGTGTAAACTCAGCCAACTTGTTAAAAGAGTGTTTAGTGTGGTTAAACTCTGGTTGAAGAGGTTCTGATCGAACCTAAGTTGTAACAATGATCGGCTCGGAAGATCTTTAGATAGAAAGATCTGTCGAGTAATTGTTGTTGTTTACAAAGTCGTAAACGGAGCAAGTAACAAAAATTAGAAATTGTTATTGTTTGTAAAAATGTTACAAAACTGTGTTAATAAAAAATTATTTATTTTATTTTAACTGCAATCTACAAACTCTTTTAATAAGCATTTTAAAACTCAAAAACGTAAAAATTGGGATTGCAGTCTTTGAAATAAAATAAATAAATAAAGGAAAGAATTGGAAAAAATTAAGCGCCAACAACGGGTAACCGAACCGAGATGCAAGGGCGAATAGTTGACTATTTTTACCAAATTAGACTCAACGTCGAAAGTATTGAATTTGCTGATGAGGGGAAGCGAAAAATTAACACTGCAATAATAAGTATTATAGACGTCAAATCGCTGCTTGACATGCGAGAGCATATTAAAAGTATTTCGGCTGAACTACGGGCTGAAGTACGAGAAGCTTATAAGGCTGATAACAAAAAATGTTTGGAAGATGTGCGAGCCTGGTGAGTTAAAGTACAGGAAACTTTGAAGACGGCGAATGTTGAGTTGACAGAGCTCAACAAAAAGATAAGTCAAGAAGTTGATGACGTTGAAACAACAGTGCCAAATGCTTTGAAAGATAAAAGAAAATTAATGAGAATGATACACCAATGTCAAACTCTGTAGCTCAAGTAAAACCAAAAGGTGATCTAGCTATAAATGCTGCGCTATTCATCGAACACCAAGCAGAATCGCATGAGACAGATGTTAAGGCTGTAGTTATGGAATCCATTAACAATAACCGGCAAACGCGTGTAAGCGTCAACGAGGACAGCGCAGCAGCACATAGAAGTGATCCAATACTAGGCAGATTATGGAGGCTAAGAAGAATACAGACGGGCTGACCTAAACAAGATGTCAGCAGAAAGCTCTATTGTGAAAGCTTATTGGGCTCAGTCGAAGATTTTAGTGGTGATCGATGAGTGCTTATATCGCAGCTGGGAAGGAGTAGGCGGCAAAACTGTTTCCAATCAAATATTGCCGCCTTTCTCTAAGATGAATGATTTGTTGTGTGAGTTCTATAATAGCCATAGAGAAGAACACCTTGGAAAGAAGAAGACCTGTGAAAAACTAAAATAGAATTTTTTACTGGTTTGTATTTCAGCGAGCTGTTGTCAATTGGGTAGAGAACTGTACACAGTGTAAAGCAGTTATAGGACCGAAAGAAAAAGCCAAATATGCCGAAAAGAGGAGTGAGAGCTCGAATATAAATGGTTAAAGGAAGGATGAAGGCTGGGTATGATCAGGCAGCAGAGTATTGACCGCTAAATTGTATACTGGCCGAGAGTTATGAAAAGAGTAAATGAAGTTGAGTATCGGGTCCAGAAACACTATAACTCGCGAAAAAAAAGAAAGCAGACAACGAGAGTAATGATTCATAGTTAGTCTATTGAAAACGAACAGGCTTAAGTGGGTAGCAGTGTTACGAAAATCAAGTTTGAGAATCACTGTCGTTTGTTACAAAATAAGCAAAAGGTATAAAAACAACTATGTACTTGCTTACAAATAATCAAAGTAATGAAGTACTGATTGTGTATTTGATTGCATTGCCATACTGATTTGTGTATTCGACGGCATTGCAAATTTGATAATCTTTGGGTAACACAATCTTACATGTTTAAAATTAACGGAAATAAAATAGAAGATTTGAGAGCATTTGGGACATTTATTGAACTTAACAAACTGTAGGCAATTAGGTATAAAGGGGGCTGCTTTGCCTGTTTTGCAGTCATACAGTAAAGTCGTGTTTAGGCATAAAACAGTGATGTATAAATGAATATTAAGTAGAAGATAAATAAGTTGACGACTGAATATGCAATTTCGAGCACATCTCGCACATTTTGGCAAATGCGTTTTTCATATCAAAGAATCCCAAATGCTTCCCTGCACAAACTATGCTTGAAAAACGGACATTCTTTCTACTTAAGACGTTATGGCAGATAGGTCACAATTCTAAGAAATGTACCCTTTTCGAAATTACTGTTTAAAAAAAGTACAAAAAAAATGCAATGCAGCACAGTCTTTTTTCTTATCGAGCTTATAGAGGCAAAGTGCCTATTAATTATATGAAAGTTGCAAATATTTTAAAACTCAAACTATATATACCGGCAGAATTTATAGAATTTTATGATAAAATACTGCAATGGCCAACTATAATTGGAAAAGAGCTTCCTAATTAAGGTTTTTGAATAAAGTATATTATTAATTTTTGGTAGAAGTATATTGCCTTTAATTTTTTGATACCTAAAATAAAATTTTCTGCAAATTAATATTGTTTTTTTAGTTAAGTTTTGTACACTAGATACCGTAAATTTCGAAAAGGGCACATCACATTAATTTTAAATATATAAACAAACCTATATAATAAAGTCAATATCCAAATATTTCTGTAATTTTCGGATAAAAATTAGCCCCAAAATATATGCATATACATTTTTTTAACTATTATACATCATTAAAAAATAATTAGTTTTTTTTTATTTCCTATAAACTTTAAATATTCAGACATGTGCCCTTTTCGAAATTGCACATTCATTTATAATTGTATACTGTAAAATTGAGACAATAAAAACTGTAAACAACAACGTGGTGTTTATTTTATTTTGACGTAATTAAAAAGAACTCAAAGATTTTAAAAAGGTTAAAACATAACAAGATTTATAAATGTTACAAAATATGTACTATAAATGTGTATGTTTTGTTTAGCGACAGCAAATTACAGGAAAAAAATTGTGGAATTTTTTAGATTTAGTACAAAATGCAAACTATGGATGTAGAAAAACCACGCATATTCACAAATTTTCATCAAAATTGTAAAATTTTCACAGAAGTTATGTATTTGTTTTTAATAATAAAACATAAGTATAAATAAAAACATGAATAAAACCAAAACTGTTGACAGAGTTGGGACGACCAAAAAAAACCAGGTGGTTCATAAACACCACCTTATAAAAAATTTCACATGGTACGCGGAGTGCCAAAAACAGTACATTAACAATCATGGTGAGATTATATAAGTTGTTTGTCTGGCTCATCGCTTTTTTGTGCTCGCATGCTGTCAAGTTTTCCTTGCACAGCAGAAACTTACTAAAAGACCGATCCAAGGATATCGTTAAACTATATCTTATTGCATAAAACATGCTTCAAAACGCATTAAAAAATATATATTTATAAATATGTCTCAATATTTAATGTTTATAATTGAAAGTCATTATTTCAAATGGTAATAAAAAAAGTAACAACACATTAGAAAAGCTTAAGGCTATGACTGACTATCCTACAAAGTAGTGCGATGCTGTAAAATCAAAATCTGATAAATTTCTGTCTAACATAAGAAAATTGACATAAAATGTGTGCTTGGATGCCACACTATCATACAAAAAATATGCAAAAACATATGCTTCACCAAAAGCAACTCTGATCGCACAAAAAATACTATTACGAAAATAAACAATGCCTAATGAAAACAAAAAGAAGTTATATTTATACATATCGCAATTTTAATACAATTTTAATATAAAACATAAGTGCAAAACTAAATAATCATAAACATTTGCTATTTAACACCACAAATTTGACATACAAAAGTTGCTAGATTAATTGACACACTTTGTTCGAGTTATTTCTTATTCGAAGTTGGATATTTTCATTATCCGATCAAATAACGACCAACAAATTCTTCGATTAATCGTTGTTCGATCGAATGGATACACCCCTCATTTTCTACAATTTAGTTCTTATTTCAGTCTTTTAAAATAAAGGGTCCGCTTTTTTTTTTGAAAATGCTATAAAAAAAAACTATTGAATATTTTCTCAAATTTCTTTTTTTATTTGAAAGTACAATCCTTCCAGTTAATAATGGAAACTAATTTTATTCCAATTTTATTCCTACACGATCGGTCCAATTTTTAAGCACATTATCGATTGTGTGCAGCTGTATTTCACCAATGGCTTCACGAATATTGTCCTTTAAAGCGTCATTTGTCTTGTTGGCGTAACAGTTATCTTTGACGGCACTCCACAAATAATAGTCTAACGGTGTCAAATCGCAGCTCCGAAGTGGCCAAACGACATGAGCTCTGCGGCTGATAATGCGATCTTCAAAAGCAGGGTGCAAAACATCGAGTGTAGCTTCGGCTGTGTGGCACGTAGCGCCGTCCTGTTGAAACCAAATGTTGCTAATTGACTGTAACGGCCACTCCTTGCTCATTTTCGAAGAAAAATGGCCCAATTATGTCTCTGGACCAAAATCCGCACCAAACAGTGACTCGTCTTGGCTTTATCGGCTTTTCAATGTATGCGTGCAGGTTTTCTGTGCCCCAAATGCGACAATTTAGCTTGTTTACATAACCGCCAAGATCAAAATGAGCTTCATCTGAAAAGATGACTTTTTTTTGGCAAAATCGACATCTTCTGTAAGTCTATCGCAGGCCCACTTAGCGAAGCGTATACACAACCATATTCGTTCAGCGGAAGGATAAAACTAATTATCTGTCAAATCAGACATGAGCTAAGTGTTACCATTCACGAAATAAGCACTAGTTGAAAAAAAGCGTTAGATGGCGGACCCTATACAATAAAATTAAATATTTTAGTATCCATTCTCTGTCATAAGGGATTATTGTCTTGTTGTTACAAATTGACCTATTTCTGAATTTTATGATCAAAATGTTCCCGAAACCGCTCGCTTGGGGTTAAATTCGGATATTAGGAAGGATGCTACCGTTAGAAGCGCGAAAGAGGAACCATCCATACAGTGTGATGAAAATCATTGTCTTGTTAAAGAAATCAAGATCTTTGCAAGCCTAATTTCTTTAAATTGTTTTTTGAATATGTTTAAACACTATATTTCATTAAAAGTACGTTGTATGAAAATCAGACTTCCTCCAAACATTCCCACGCTATTACCGCAACCACACCAGGCTTCACCGTGAATATACAATATTGTACTAAAAGTTCTTCGTTTTGGTTCACCATATTTTTATGAATTTATTTTTTTTTTTTTTTACCAAAGACATGAAATTTGATTTCATTACTTAATAGAACATTGTTCCAGAAAGAGGCATCTTTGGTTTAATATTTTTTTACATAATCAAGAAGTCACTTCTAAATTACTCTTTGTATAAACTACTTCTTTATGTGAATTATCATAGGATTTATTTGCACTAGAATCTGGCTTTAACACTAGAATCTGATGTAACTAAAATATCGTCTAATACTTTAACATCACTTTTTAGTGGATTTTTTTATTTAAATTTATCGGCTGGAAATTTTCTAAATAACCGAAATTTTTTGATCTACAACAAAAATTTTTATTATATGAAAACGTCAAATTAATGCAGTACACTTTTTGACGCCTAAAATATAGAGTACATTTCGTAGCATAACTATAGTAATTGCCAGAATTGTTTTATAATTTTTTTTTAATTTTGTAAAGATTTAGATAGTTTAAAAGAAACATTAAATGTTTAAATTTATCTTATTTTGATAATAATAATATCCATAACATTCCCTGAAGGAACACGCAACTTCTCTCAAAAAATGTGCTGCACACGATTCTAATTTTAGAGTCATTAAAAGGGACCTACATTGATCGCCGGTACCGAACGTCAAATTTTGTACCAAGAGCCTCTTAGTTGGTAAGCTGGTGTCTTAAATACTTATCACGGCGGCAAAATGTAAACCAAATTGTAAAAAATGGTGGCTGTATACTTTATTCTGACACTCACTCATTTGTTTGTGTGTGTGTTCTTTCTTACTCAATGCACTTAGGGAAACTTATAGCAAAAAAGAAATATTAAAAAAACATATTTTTAAAGTATTGTTACGAAAATGAAAATGCTAAAGACAAAATTCACCACGTCAGAGCTTATTATGAGCTTTTAGCTAAGAAAGGTATTGGCTTGTGTCAAGGATTAAAAACTTCTAAAACTATCTGCACTAATTAAAAGTGCTGCCAATGCAAGGATCGGTTACTTTTTGTGTTATTTTAGACCACTTTGAATTAACGTCGAAAAATCGAAGATTCGTGTCCGTACTAGAACATTCTAAACTAAGATGAAATACTATAAAAGCGGCGAATTGCGGCTGGTGAGTTAGTTAGTTTTGAATTGGCTGTCAAGAAGACGCAAATAAAGTGTTGGCGTAACACTTATCTTTGACGGCACTCCACAAATAATAGTCCAACGGTGTCAAATCGCAGCTCCGAGGTGGCCAAACGATATCAGCTCTGTGGCTGATAATGCGATCTTCAAAAACAGGGCGCAAAACATCGAGTGTAGCTTCGGCTGCGTGGCACGTAGCGCCGTCCTCTTGAAACCAAATGTTGCTAATATCCTCCTCTTCAATTTTTATGAACAAAAATTCGTTCAACATGGCCCGATAACGATCGCCATTGACCGTAACTGCCACTCCTTTCTCATTTTCGAAGAAAAATGGATCAATTATGCCTCTGGACCAAAATCCGCACCAAACAGTGACTTGTCTTGGGTGTATCGGTTTTTCAATGTATGCGTGCGGGTTTTCTGTGCCCCAAATGCGACAATTTAGCTTGTTTACATACACGCCAAGATAAAAATGAGCTTCATCTGAAAAGATGATTTTTTTGGCAAAATCGGAATCTTCTGTAAGTGATCGCAGGCCCAGAATCCTAGCGTTGTTCAAGCGTATACACAACCATATTCGTTCAGCGGAAGGATAAATCTAATTATCTGTCAAATCAGACAGGTAATTATAATAATAATTATAATAATGAGTTAAGTGTTACCATTCACGAAATAAGCACTAGTTGAAAAAAAAACGTTATATGGCGGACCCTTTAGAAGTAGTGAAATACCAGTATATAAAAGACTAGTAATCGCACTAGATTACTGTATACTAGTTCTTTAACTGGTATGTTAACATACACAAATGAAAGTAATTGTGGTCCTATGACAACCCAATGTAAAAATCGATAGTTGGTTATATGAAAAAATAACACATATGCAACTAGTTGGAAGACAAACATAACTAGTATATATCTAACCTAATACTAGTCACTTTATCTGCAGGGAAACTATCAGTCTCTCGGAAAAAACACTCAGCGAAATGTTTAATTGAATGTTTTTTGGTAAGCCCAAATATTTAGTTTGACAACGTACATTGTCATGCTGCACTACATATGACGTAGAAAGACATTTTAACTCATTAAAATTTATCTCATTTTATTTGTTAAAAAATGCTCAAGTCTGTACCAAATATATTTCAATACTGTTACGTTTTAACCTTTTTAAACGATTGAGTTCGTTTATATTGTGTTAAAATAAAATAAAACTCTATTTTTTTAGTTGTTGTACAGTCTGTCTTTTTCTTTATTAATTCCACTGTATTTTAATACACCAAACTCGCTTTTAAAACACTTTATTTGCGTCTTAAAGTGTACATAAAAAAATAAAAGCTTTTCACCTAAAACATAAAAAAAATTCAATGGAATTAGACAAAAACATCTTAAACATAGAAATATGTACAAAATCTAAAACAATATAGTTGGCTCCTTGTTTTTTAGTAGCGAATGACTGCTGCCTTAGTTGTTTTTTCTTCCATAAATGTATGGACTGGCACAACACCGTCTGTCCTAAAATAAAAATGCTTTTTTTAGACAAACTCGAAAATTGTTTATTATTTATGTATGTATTTAATTTACCTTATAAAATATTATTTTTTCTGAAAAGTTGACTGAAATCTTTATATACTTGAAATATTTTGAAAATATATACAGATATAATTTGATTAATATAAAGTATAAATTATATATATATATATATATATATATATATATATATATATATATATATATATGATATATATATATATATATATATATATATATATATATATATATATAATTTATACTTTATATTAATCAAATTATATCTGTATATATGTTCAATATATTTCAAGTATATATATATATATATATATATATATATATATATATATATATATATATATATATATATATATATATATATATATATATGTATACTTACTTGACTTTCTATCTCATATAGGAATCTTTCTATTTGAATTCATCCGAAAAATAACTGAAATTTAATAAAAATAATAATATAAAAATAAATAAAGTACTCACTCTGTTCTATTATGTTCTGTGAATTATAAGTGAAATTAATAAATTATTCATATTTTTTCTTTAAATCAGTTTTCATACTTTTCAAAACTTTTAAACTTTCAAAATCGTAATAAAGTGTTGCCATTGATTCTGTAGCTAAATGTTTAATCCTGAATCAATTGACTTGCAACATTTTTTAAACTTCAAACAATGATTTTTTTTAATCTTTAAAGAAGAAAAAGTTCAGTAATTCAACCATTAAACATAAAAGTAAATTTTTTATTACCAAGATAGAAAAGAGTGTACATCTACAATCGGATTAAATTACTTTAGTTAGAAATAACAAAACGGCAATACTAATAATTTTTTTTCCATTTTTTTTTATTTTCATAAAGAGAATTTAGCAAGGCGAATTCAAACCAGGTGACCTTGGCTTGCTACGTAAGCAACAGCTGAAAAGTGACTATATGTCAAAACGATTCGCCATTACTATTTTTTTCAACAAATATATGTGACACACAGTTAATTTGTTTACTATTTGCTTACTACAGTGTTACATTATATTGAAGCACCGTTAAAGTCTGTTGACAGTGTTGTACTCGTTTTCAAAATGAGACCACCTTGTTAAATTCGCCTTGGAATTTAGGAAAACTTTGAAATTTTCAATAGCGCTCATAGCTTGAAAAAGACGTGCATTTTTAAACAAAATTTTGAATTTAGTTTTTCAAGGCAAAAAAAAAGAACAACTTAAAGAGAATTTGTATGTATTTATATTATTTTATGTAATTAATAAGTATGGTACGGGATCAACTATCAAAAATATTTAATTATTTTTAAGCTGTTTTTAATATAACGACGTTTCAACGAGCATGAATTTTTTCATCGAAATTAAAAAATTACTAAAAGTAATGTTAAAACCACTAAGTTGGCAACACTGTTTACAAAGCAGTTTTGTCGATATTTCGTAATTTTTCTTATGTGTCCTTTTTTGACTACTACAAATCTACCGCTTTTGCGACAGTCTCTTTACAACAAGTAATATGACTGTGTAAAAACGTAACTAGTTGTCCCTCATAGAAGCCCTTAGCACTTGCTGCTCGATCATACCTGCTTTTCAATCTATCACGGCCTATTTCTAGTCGTGTATGCATTGTTTCATGAAGTTCTTTGCGACTTTCATTTTTCTTGACATTACTGACTGGTGCTCTCAATTTGTATTGTTGCAGATAATTCTGACTTATTCTGACTGCATTTTTAGCCGCAATACATACACTGCAGCTTGCTTGCATCCAACCCATTAATAACACTATTTTAATTTTTTGACTGCCTTTGCCACGGTAAGATGTCTTTCGCTGGGTTCCTTATAAGACTGATTTAAAATTCATTAATTTCTGAAGAAGGAATCACTATTAGATTGGAGGTTGTATTTCCGTTTGCACTTTCCCATTATCGCTTTAAACTATCCCATTGAGCCCCTTCATCCTTTCATCCTTCCAGTACAGGGTCTTTCCTCTGAGCCGTTGTCAAGTCCTCGCTAACCTCCAGACGTAATTGTCTGATATTAATATAGGTTTCTTTGGCCTTATCATCTGTTTTATCAGCGGCAATCATCTTACATTCGTTTTTACTCTTTGCACTCTTGTAACAAGCCTCACTATTACGTGGCAATCTTTTCATGTCACAGCCTCTATGATGACCATCGCCATTATGGCCACCTCATTTACATTACTGCGTTAATTTATTTGTACTCTGTCATGCATACCTAAGCCCATTTTATGCTGCTATCCTCTATTAGTAAGGCGTTTGTTACTAAATTCTTCGGGCTTCCTATAGCAAGTGTCATTTGTCATATCTCCATGGTGACGCAAACCTTACACTCCAGAGCGGTGTACTACAATGCCTTTGAAAATGACCGCTCTTGCTACAGTTTTGGCACTTCCTTTTTGCCCTTTGCCTCTTTTTCGACCAAAAGACACTCTACTATATATTTGAAAGCTGCAATGAAATCTTCTTTGGTATTTACGGCTTTCATGCTATACACTTTATGTACCTGTGGCTTGAATAACTCTCGAGCGGTTTCCAGTGCCAGTGCAAACACCACGGTCTCCGCAAAGGTTGCCTTATGAGCAGCACACACTTAATATCGGGGTACCATTAATGAATGCTTCGATCTTAATTTGCTCTACTAGTTGGTGAGTTTCCCCTGGATAACTAAGCTGCGCCAACCTCTCGACGTCCATTGCAAAGCCTTGCAAAGATTCATTAGCTTTTTGCGTTCGGCACCTTAATTCCATGCGGTACAAATCGCGTTTGTGCGCGTCACCAAATTTACGCTGTAACGTCACCGTTGTTTCAATTTTTGCTCTAGAAGTTTGTTGTGCATTCGTCACAGCATAAATTTTTTTCATAAGTTTTTCATTATCAGCTCTAAAAGTTTCTCGAATTTCAGCTCTACATGTTTCTCATACCTCAGCCAAAAGCATTTTGCTCTGTACCTGCATTTTTTCCATCATAACAGCCAGCAGCAAGTTAACGTCTATACTACTTGTTGTTGTAGGGGCACTCATCTCAGGCTCATTCTCGTCATCAAATTGGTGATTATCGATGTCTATACCGAGTCTGTGAAATTCCTCTAACAGTCGTTTTTGTAATCCGGTCTTTTTACCGGTTGTTAAAGCTCCAATTTATTTAATTCGCGCTTGAGCCTGTCCACTTTTAATTCTTCGAACTTCATTTTACTCCGTTTTATTTATTTTATTTTTAATTATTTTATTTTCAATTATTTTGTTTTTAATTATTTTATTTCTATATACACAATCCCTCTTCTGACACCAATGTTACGTTTTAACCTTTTTAAGGCGTGTGAGTTCGTTTAAATTGCGTTAAAATAAAATAAGCACCGCTAGTTTTATTGTTTTACGGTTATATTTTTATTTACTACGCAATAACTTTTATGCAGTTTACAGCAACTTAATATTCGTTTATACAACGCTTTAATTTCCGCATTAACACGTCTTTATCTTACGACAGCCAAACGATAACTAACTAAAATGTAGGTAAAACAGCCCTTTATATACCTCACTGCTTATATTTTGGAAGGTTCAGGAAATATCGACCATCTTCTATATCCGTCAATTCAAATGTAACGTAAAAATGGTTGATGTGGCAGTGCTGCCAAATTGACATATACCAAAATCCCACAATGCAGTGCTGTATTTTTATTTTCATAACAATATTTATAAATATGTCTCAATATTTAATGTTTATAATTGAAAAACGTCCACAAAACGAAACTTTTGTTTACATTTTGTTATGTGGAACTTTTTTGACATTTTCAATATAATATACAAAAAATATTGCCTGTTGTTTTTTACAAAAATTAGTTGTTGCACAGACAATTTCACTTTATTTAATTTCACCATGCTAACCATAGTATTGTTTTATTTTGACACACAGTGTTGTACTATTTTAACACAACGTTATGTATAGCGTTGTCAACCAAGTGCTTTTAGCACTGTTTTTAGTGCTTTTTAAAATTTTCTGCGTGAGAAATTCTAGAGTTCTCATTTTGGTGCTTGTTTCTTTTTGGTAGCACCAAGTCATCATTTTAAATGGTAATAACAACTTTCACAAAAAAGTAACAACACATTATAAAAGCTTAAGGCCATGACTGATTATCCTACAAAGTCGACTATCCAAAATGTGTTATTGGATGCCACACTGTCATACAAAAAATATGCAAAAACATATTCTTCACCAAAAGCAACTTTGATCGGGCAGAAAATACTGTTACGAAAATAAAAAATGCCTAAATAAAGATACACTAAATTAGTACAGTAGTAGTCTTAGCTATAAACCTTATTGTAAAATTTATTCTATTGGCTTGTGTCAAGGCCATTTTGGTAGTGTCATACTTAATTTGTGTTTTTAACAGTGTTACCGTACCGAGTTTGGTTGTTACATTTGAAATTAACGGAATTAATCGAATGTTGTGGTAAGAACAAGAACATTCGGAAGTAATATCAATTGAAATAAAGTGAAGTCGTGTTATGGCTTGGCAGTCTAGTACTGAGTAAGTGGTGTGTTAAACAAATATTAAATAAGTTGGAAACTGTGTAGCAGAGAGTGACAATAAGTACCAACAAACAATGTACGTTTAAGTACTTATCTATATTTAAGGGCGTTGTGTATACCAATACATTAACAACATTCAGATATAATTCCACTTCATACTTCTAGCAAACATGTCTGTACGCAACCATCTTAAACAACTTAAGCAACATGTTTGTTGTACTCATGTTATGCGCTGTAGAATATAAAAATGTGTATAAAAATATTTGTGTGTGTGCATACAATGGGAATAGAAAAATTTTGCAAGTACATTAAGTACTCCAAAATGGTATGCTTTTAAATCTTCTTTGTTTTTTTTTGTGACAGGCCCAAGAAACTATCCAAAACAGAAGAAATTGTATTCCGAGAATTATTTATATAGCAATTAAAAACTCATTTATAAAAAATACCTGGTACTGACCTGGTTTGCGTTTGTAATATTTTTTTTCTTCTTTTTTTAACCCATTGAAAAACTTGAGCAAAATATTGAAAAAAAAAATCATTTTTTCCTATTCCATGGTAAAACATTGTGGTACATAAAATATATACAAACACTTAATTGGAATATTTACGATCTTACATGGAAGATCAGAAGCAACAAAATTTCTACAAAAATATGTGGCAATAAAAATGTTGGAAATCTCCAAAATTAGACAGTAAAAAATTAGTGTGTACACTTATACAAGTTTTAATAATGGAGAACTGTGACGAAATTTTGAAGAAAATTACTGATGCTAAGAAAAACCTAAGAGCTGATTTTTAAATTTGTAAAGAAGTAAACATCAAATTTAAATAAGCATACATAAGTACGTTCATTCACAGCCGAAGAGAAAAGTGCTTGCGCTGAAGCATTTATGGATTTTGCTATAGAAGACTGTCGTCCCTCCAGTAGCGTTGAAAACTGCGGTTTTCGTAAATTAATTCAAAAGTGTCTACAAATTGGCGGAAAGTGTGGTAAAAATATTGACTTAGACAGCTTTATCCCCAGCGCAAAGAAAACGGAAAACTCAATCAATAGTCACAGAGAAAAGAAATAAAACCACATATATAGAATCTTATAACCAATAATGAGGCTGAAGTTACATTAGATATGTGTAGCGACGATTTCATTCTTCTTCACTTCCAAGTGAATTTCTGTTGGGATGTTGAAATATATAGGCGGATTTGTTTTATATATATATAAGAGTAAGAGTTTATTTTAATGTGATGTTGTAAAAAAGGAAGGAAATGTAGCGACAAAAAATGCAATAAGTGTTGCACAGAAGTGCAGTAGATCATCAATACAGGCGATGCCAGATTTTTCCCACCAACACCTCCACTAAAAACTGGCTATAAATTGATGAGTCCCACCAGTTTGGAACATTTTAAATGTTTCTCCTTAGTGACTGGTTTTGTAAGAAAATCAGCAGCCATATCCTCAGAGCACTTATACTGCAACACTATGTTTCCATTGTTGACTTTGTCACGTAAAAAATGATGTCTTACATCAATGTGCTTTGATCGACCATGGTATGCATCCGTCTTTGCTAAATTTAGCGACCTATTATTGTCACAGAAAAGAATTATGATCTTTTCGGAGTTCCGTTTTGTAGTTGTCGCAGCTATTCTGCCTCTTGCACTGCTGCAAACATTGCCATGTATTCAGCTTCTGTTGTGGAAAGAGCAATAGCCTGTCGCTTGCTACACCAGCTAATTGCACCCTGCTGCGTAAACACATATCCAGTACATGAACATCTATCTGTCACATCGCCAGCATAATCCGCATCACAATATCCAAATATGTTTGGTTTTCGATTTTAGAAAAACATAGTTTAACATTCATTGCACCTTTGATATATCTAAAAATGCGTTTTACAGGGATTTATCAAAATTGTTGTTAAATTTACTTAAAAAATTTACCGCAAAATTATCCGGCCTAGTGCCTTGCACCAGATAAAGCAAAGTGCCAATAGCCTTCTGATAGGAAATATTATCAAGATTTGGTGATTTATGTGTTGGAGTTGTCAATTTTGTATTTATATCAAAAGGTGTTGGTTTAGAATCAGTCATTTTAAACCGTTTTAAAATTTCCTCTATATATACAGATTGATCTATATAAATCTTACCCTGTTCACGGTTTCTAGTAATACGTAGACCCAAATCTTTCATCAAAAACATCTGTTGAAGACCAGCCTTAACTTTACCTTTTAATTCATTGTTGTTGGAAAAAATTAGTAAATCATGAACGTAAACAGCAATGATAAACATTTTGGAGTTACAGATATTGAAATATATGCAAGGATCAACTGTTGATAGTTGTAGACTCATATTTCTCAGGGCTTGATCAAGTTTTTGGTTCCACTGCCGGCTGGCTTGTTTTAAGCCGTAAATTGCTTTATTTAGTTTGCATACTTTGCCACCGTAATCTTCGCCAATATCCTCTGGATGCTCCATATATATCTTCAAAAAGATCACCTTGAAGAAAAGCGGTGACTGCATCCATCTGCTCAATATCAAGATCAAATTGTGCGGCAATGGATATTAAATATCGAATTGTAATAAACCTCACCACTGGTGAATAGGTCTCATGATAGTCAATACCTGGTTTTCGGAAGCAGCCTTTAATTACCAACCGAGCCTTATGCCGTACTTCATCATTTTCATCACGTTTTCTTTTGAACACCCATTTACATTTGATTGGTTTCACGTCCTTTGGTAAATTGACCATTGTCCAAGTGTTGTTGTCTAACAAGGACTTATATTCTATTTCCATGGCATTTTTCAATAACGATGCTTCATCACTATTTAATGCCTCTTGAACTGTAGAAGGTTCACCTGATTCATTCGCCATCACTGTATACACATGATATTCTGACAATTGCGTTGGTTTTCTTATTCGATTTGAGCGTCGAACTTCATTGCTGTCTTCTGCAATGACTATTGTGGTATCGGTTTCACTTATGGACTCATCTGGTATATAATAGTCATCAGAGCCATGACTTTCTGAAGAATCATCATCATCATCAGCATTATTGACATCTGTACTAGCCTCCACTGCAGATGAATTTTCTCCTGTTTTGTCTATAAAACTGAACATCTGCTCATTAGTAAGTTTTTTGTGGGTTTGTTTGAATTCATTTTCAAAAAATACAACATCTCGCATTTTCACAACGCGCCAGCCATTAGGATCTAATAAACGATAACCCTTTGTTTCCTCACAATAACCAACAAAGACCAAATCTTCAGATTTTGGATCCCATTTTTTCCGTTTTTCTTTGGGAACGTAGGAGATGGCACGACAACCAAATACTCTTAAATGAGATACGTCTGGTTTGATACCAGTCCACATTTCTTGTGGTGTACGATTGTTAATCGCAGTGCAAACAGAACGATTTATTACGTACACAGCAGTTGCAACAGCCTCAGCCCAAAATTTCTTATACAGACCAGCGTGAAATAGCATAGAACGGGCTTGTTCAACGATGGAGCGATTCATGCGCTCAGCAACACCGTTTTGCTGGGGGCTGTATGGTACTGTTGTTGAGTAATTTTGATATATGCTGATTGCAAAATTCCGTGCCGTTATCTGTACGTAAACATGCTATTTTATGGCCACATTCCTTCTCAAATTTAGCCATAAAATTTTTAAAACATGCTAGTACCTCCGTTTTTTCCTGCAAAATATAAATAAAAACCTTACGCGAAAAGTCATCTATAAATGTTAAAAAATACTTAGCTACACCAATCGATTTTTCCTCCATCGGGCCACAAAGGTCCGAATGTACGAGCTGTAGCAATTTTGTAGTATGGGATTTGAAAACTTTAAACGATTTTCTTGACATTTTTCCTTTAATGCAGGGAACACAATTTTCCCTTTTATCTGAATGAAACTTCATTCCGGTTACCAACTCCTTCGTTTTGACTAAATCTGCGTAATTTAAATGTCCCATACGAGCATGCCATACCTTAGAATTTGATGTAGTCGAAACCACACACATTTGAATGACTTCGTGATCTAATTTGAACATGTTATCTTGCAGATGAGCCGTTGCAATTACGGAGTCACTTCGGTTATTGTGCATTTACCATTCTGGAATTTAACTATGTAGCCTCTTTTCATTATTTGGCTTACAGACAAAAGATTTACTGTTAGACCAGGTACATATAGTATGTCGTGAACAGTTACATTCACCAGATCTCCATTGGTGTGTTTGATATTAATTTCAACTTTTAATTTTTCTTTATTGGCCACAAAAATTTCCGATACGTTAGGCTCCTTAATGTCAATAAACCAGTCCTTTCTCATGGACGTGTGCAAACTTGCACCGGAATCAATATACCAGTCATTATCATTAATGACACCCGTTGTAAAAACTGTACAAAAGCCTACTTCCTTTTTAGTTTTACTTTTATTAGAATTTGCTTTACATTCAGATGCTTTATGCCCATAACGATCGCAATTGAAGCAACGAAACCCTTTTTTATATCATGCTTCTTCTTTGTTTTAGTAAAATAGGCGACGTTTTCACTTGATTTTTTTACATCTTGTAAAAGTTTTGTTTTGTTTTAATGGAATCGCACGTTATTTTAACGCCGCAACTTTCGATTCCCATTATTATCGGAACGTACTCATTTGGTAAACCAGCCAACAGGAGTGTACCTATACATTCGTCACTTACCGGCATGTCAACTTCTCTTAATTTATGCGCGGTCGAAACTATTTTGCTAACGTATTCCCCAATATTTTCTGATGTGGAAAAACTTTTCGTTATTAGCTGTTGTAAAAGACCAACTCTACGTGTGAGACCGGAGTCCTGGAATGCTACTCTTAATTTATCCCAGACTTTCTTTGATGTCTCGCCATCTTCAATATGCACAGTTATTTTATCAACAAGAAGTATTATTTTCGTTTTTGCCTTATGTCTTGTTTAGCACTCATTCCAGTAGGTGGATAGTCACCTTAAACAGTGTCCCATAGTTCCTCATGTTGAAGCAAATTCCTCACAGCAAACGACCACGATGAGTAGTTTTCTCTACCCACTAATTTCTCCACATTAAAATTTGAGGCAATCGACATTTTATTAAAACAATTTAATGCACTCCAAAAAACGGTTCTTGTATTTATCAACAAACACTATCTGGGCCCATAGCTTGTTGGGATGTTGAAATAAATAGGCGGATTTGTTCTATATATATACAAGAATAAGAGTTTATTTTAATGTCTTTTTAAAGGAAGTACAAAAAGGAAGGAAGTGTAACGACAAAAAATGCAATAAGTGTTGCACAGAAGTGCAGTAGATCATCAATACAGGCGATGCCAGATTTTTCCCACCAACAATTTCGAATATTAATAAAATAGTAGAAAATCTAGATGCAAAATTTCGAATTTCATTTGATAAGAAACACATACTTAAATATACTTTATTTGGTTGCTTTTTTTGTAATTTTCTGTAGTAGAATTAGCTTGCATAAGTGATAGACTATTCTATTCTATTCTATTCTATTCTATTCTATTCTATTCTATTCTATTCTATTCTATTCTATTCTATTCTATTCTATTCTATTCTATTCTATTCTATTCTATTCTATTCTATTCTATTCTATTCTATTCTATTCGAGAATAGTCGAACAGTCGAGAATCAAAGCTTTTGGCTGAGGTGCGTGAAGCTTTCAGAGTCGAAAACTAGCATTTTCTGGCAAATATTGAAAATAGACTTCTAATGAGGTACGGAAACTTCTAAAGCTGACAATGAAAAGCTGGTGGCCCAGGTACAGGAAACTTCTCAAGCGACAAATGAAAAGTTACGAGAAATATATGAGGCGGTAAGCAAGAGGGTAGATGTAGTAGAGACAAGAACGTTAAATTTCGTGAAAACTGGAGAACTGGAAAAATGGAGGAGAAAATCAACAGTCTCCAGTACCAAAAGACGGAAATAGTGCGTATCATACTAGAAACTCCTAGCAGAATAAAAACCCCTCGCTTTGATGGTAATACACCTTTGGCGGTGTTCAAATTTCAGTTCGTACTGTTGACAGCAGAAAGGGATGGAACGATGAAGAGAAGGCACTGGAATTAAGAGGTGTTAGTGGAAATCTAGAAACCATGCCAGTCAGCTGCAGAAACAACTAGAACGAATTAATGGTAGTTTTGACAAACGAGATTTGTACCGTATGGAGTTAAGGTGTCCAACGCAAAAGGCTAATGAGTCACGTCACTACTAGTTATCCAGGGGAAACTCACCCATTAGTAGAGCAGATTAAGACCGAATGGTATAAGGAGCCCGATATTAAATATGTAATAGAAAGCCTTTGCGGAGATCGTGGTGTTTGCACTGGCACATGAGATCGCTGGAGAGATATCTAAGGCGTATAGCATAAAAACTGTAAATACCAAAGATTTCATTACAGCTATTAAAGAGGTAGTAAAGAGGTTATTGGCCGAAAAAGAACAAAGAAATTAGGTGTCAAACTGGTGCACTGGAAAATCGGTTATATTTCATAACAATCGAAAAACGGGAGCCTCCTAAAAAGGGTTATAGCATACAAAGTAGACATCAGATAAATAAACGTCGTTATGAAAATGATGATGACCGTAATGGCAATGAGTATCATAGAAGCCAAAAAGTGAATACGACTGGAAGATGGCCGCTGATAAAACAAGTGATAATGCCAACGAGACTATTATCAACATACGACAATTACGTCTGGAGGTCAACGAGGACTGGTCAACGGCTCAGAGAAAAGACCCAGCACTGGCAAGGACAATAGGCTAAGGAAAAAACCGGCGGCCTACCAGTAAAGAAATATTAGCAGATAATAAGCCTAATAAAGGCTTATTCGGCTCAATGGGATAGTTTAAAGCTGATGATAGTGTTTATATCGAAACGGCTTCCAATCTAAAAGTGGTTCCTTTCCCCAAAATGAGCAAAATTTTAAATCACTCTCATAGGGACCCTAGCAGAGGACATCTTAGCGTCGTAAAAAATTAAAACGGCGTTTTTATTGGGTTGGGTAGCAGCAAGCTGCCACCGAATGGATAGTGAATTGCACTGAATGTACTGCAGCTAAAGGAGCAGTCAGAGGAAGCCAGGATAAGCTACAGCAATATAAATAGAGAACACTAGTCAGGAAGGTAAAAGGACTTCCTACTGTCAGTAATGCCAAGAAAAATTAAAGTGTCAAGGAACTTAATGAATCGTTACACACACCACTAGAAATGGCCGTGATAGGATTATCTCCCAAGCTACAAACTTACTGGGATGGACCTTATAAAGTAGTCAAAAGGTTTAACGATGTGGTATACAGCATACAGAAAAACAATAGCCTGCGATTAAAAATAGAAGGTGTACATCTAGAGCGACTGGCGAGCAATTGGAAGGACGATAATGAGCCCGTTCGGGACGAACAGGTTTAAGTGGGTGGCAGTGTTACGAATTTAAAAATGCCTAAAAAGAAAATGGAAATGTAGTGTCTATTGGTCTATTAATTTGTGTCAAGATTGTTAATGTGTTAGCCTGGTAATGCCGTACTGATATGTGTAATATCCGTACTGATTTGTATATTTGACGACATCGTCAATTCTACCACCTTTGGGTAACACAATCTTACATGTTTAAAATTACGGGCACAAAGTATATGATATGAGAGCGTTTCAGACATTCCCGGAACTTTCCACTCTATATGCAGTTAGGTATTTAAGGAGGATGCTTTACCTACTTCGATATATAGTTATCGTTTTGCAGTGTTGATCGGGTTAAAAAGGTTAAAACGTAGTGACGGAAAAGTCAGTCGGCTTCGTTTTTGGGTCAACATACTTTCATATTTTGTATTTTTCTTGCATTATTAAGTATACCAGAATTATTGTTGTAATTATCCAATTTTAACTATTGCCCTTTATATCATTATTAGTAACATTATTCTTGTTATTGCTATATTGAATTTATGTATGTCGTTCGATTGAATTGTATTTATAAATATTTTGACTGTACTTTTTACGCAGACTACACACAGAGTAGGAGGATAACGGTGTCAACACGTGATCTTACTATGTTGCTACCAATTGTGTGTCGGTTGGATATTCGCTCTCACTCTCGCAGCCGTGAATATTGGGGTGATGTTGCAAACATTACTGTCGGTGCGAACATGTTCGACGTCATAGCATTGTCGAGGGTATAAAAGGAGAACAAACCAAGCAAAAGGACAGTTGGTGTTCAGCTTCAGAAGGGTAAGTTTAGTTTGGCTTGTGGTAATCCGAGCCAAGCTAAATAATGCATTTCGAAGTAAATAATAATTCTGGCTCCAGTAATATTATGCCCAACATCAATTCGACGACGACGGGAACAAGGGTGACTTTCCGTCGCAGTGTGGTAAACCGCTGCGAGAGAGACCACTTAGGAAGCGAGATATCTCGATCACCATTGGGGCATCCATGGTGACCAGATTTTTAGCTTTTCCCAAACAACGACAACAGGACGTGACGTTGACGAAGTGGATAAGGGCTACTTTCCGTCGCAGTGTGGTAAACCTCTGCGACTGAGACTACCCCAGCGGCGAGATGTCTTGACCACCACTGGGACATCCGTGGTGACCCAGACATCGAATCTTTCCACAATGACAGTTCAAGTGGACGTGACTGAGGGAACAAGGGTGGAGTGTTATGAACCACTCCGACCGATCCGTTACCTGGCGGCCCAGTAACCCGATCAACACTGGGTATCCGTGATGATCGAGTTACCCAGCCTTCCTCAACGCGACTTTCGACCACGGACTGACTTAGTTGCATTTTTTTGGAAACAAACGTTTGTTTAGCGTTAAGCATAGATTCCTTAGCAATGTTTTAAAAAAACTATGATTATAAGTGATCGCTTTGTTATTTACTTGTTAAATAATCAATCAATTATTTATAATTATGAATAGAAGTGTTTTTATTTATTTTCTGCCCGACACTGGACCCCGCTGACCTACCCCAGCATCCGAGCGGAGAACGTGTCGTTACAACGTAACAATATGTAAATTAAAATTATAATATTTAATTTATTCATTAATAAAAATTCATGTAAACAGAAATATGAGATTAACAACTTTAAATACTTAAGTTAATGTTTAATGCTATTAAAATACATACATATAATTAAAATAAATAATTTTTAAATATATAATTCATGTGCTGCAACTTTTTATCCAATGGTACAAAACAATCACGCAATGCAACAACTATTTCGTCCACTGCTTGTTCGTGTTATACATCGATTTTTACTCTTTGACCCATTATTTAAGGAATTAAAACACTGAGAAGTTGTCAAAGCATATGATTTTAGCGTTGATTTGACAGATGGAGGCAATGGTAACGAATCGATTGCATATACGCTAGTTCGTCTTACAATTGTACGGCAACATAATTCTTGTAAGGATAATACTGCAAATATATGTAAAAAAGATAAAATTAAATGTTTATTATAATTATGTTCTTTAAGATATATACATATATCAACATCAATATCAATATTGTAAAGGAACGTTACAGAACAGCAACAGAAAGTATATATATATATCAACATCAATATTGTAAAGGAACGTCACAGAACAGCAACAGAAAGTATGTATAATATATATATATTATTTATATATATATATTATATAATATATATATATATTACATATATATATATTATATATTATATATATATATTATATATATTATATATTATATATATTATATATTATATATATATATATATATATATATATATATATTATATATATATAATATATATATATATATATATATATATATATAATATATATAATATATTATATATATAATATATTATATATGTAATATATTATATAATATATAATATATTACATAATATATAATATATTATATAATATATATAATATATATGTATATATATATATATATATATATATATATATATATATATATATAATATATATTTAATACATAAACAAAATTCTGTAAAAGCAAAATTAGGTGTCATGTAAAACATTTTATAAAAAATCAAATATTTTTCAAATTTATTTTTTTTATATTTTTGCTGTCACTTAAAATTACTTACGAAAGTTTTACTTTTAATAAATTCGTCCGTAACAGAATACAACGAAACAGAAAGCCTAACGACTTATCCATGTTTTTAATGTTCAAGATAGAAACAGCTGATTCGAAATGCAACAGAATGTTAAGGCTAAAACTATTAAAGGGGGATTTAGAAGGCGATACATGTCAAATTTTTGTGTAGAAGAGAGCAGATAGTATCGTGTGAACTCAATATGTAATGAGAACGTACGACATTGAGAGAAAATACGAATGAAAATTTGACAGACGTACGGATCTTTGTTTTTAAAGTTTTTTGAAAAACCATCACACTTGTTTTTTATGTAAACAAAAAAATAAACAAAGAAAAAAGGAAATTTTTTCGCTCGCACTATTGGTTTCTTTTGAAAGAACTGCTCTCATTTTACTTTGTTTTGTTTTTTTACTTATCGTTTGAGATTTGTATCATAAGATTTTTACTCTATTTTTAAAATACGGATGGAATTTTATTACATTTTCTCTGTGATTTTACGTACGTAAAGTCTCGTCGTATAAACCCCCCTTAAGTAAAGCTAATACGTATAGTAGGAAAAAAAAGTAAAAAATAAAAATATTAGTTATACCGTCTCTGAATTAAAAACAACACAACAATGTAAAATTATTGCATTAAGTAGAGTAAACTTATTTATGATAGATCTAAAAGTAAATACTTACACTGGAAAACAGAAGATGATAAGTCACACAGAAAAGTATACCTCCCCCCACAAATAATTTCACAAAGAACTATGAGGTTTTGACGTTTAAAAACGATATAAGTCTACGTGAAAAAAAAAAAAAACAAAAACATACCAACTTTTGTATAATATATTCTGTAAATTTAAAGAAAACTAAGAAATTCAGTTTTCCGCACATGGAAAAGCATACATACTCTGCAGTATTTGGTAACTAATTTATTCATATAATAATAAGCTTTTCACTTAAAATAATTTTTTTTGTTGTAGTTCCACTAGAATTATTTTGCCATTCTTTAGCAAGAACAGTCTTCATTTACGTTTTTATTGTTTTTAATTGCGCAATTTTGTAATCGGTGGTCGTTTATCAAATAAATTGTCTGCAGGACTTATGTCAGGTGACTAATAAGTAGAATAAAGCTGTATGAGAACGTTGTATAATAACCAGTCCATTACAATGCTTGCTGTATGCTTTTGGTTATTGCCTTGTCGGAAGTACCAGCTTCCAAAATGGCCCATGTTGTTCACAGATTGCCTCGAATCATCTTCGATTAGGATCGAAATGATAAGCATACATCTTCTTTTAATTTTTTTGTTAACTTTTTTTATTCGTTACACGCAAATATTGTAGGTATTATATTTGCGTATAAATTCTTTAACTTGATACCAGCGATAAAATATATTAGGCAGTTTCGTTTGTATGTTCGTTTGTATACTTTTCTGAGCAGCAGTATAATATAAATATAATTATCAAATTGCTGTATATTTACTTTTCATTAAAAGAAAGAAATAATAGCATAAGCATTATCTTCGACTATATTCCTTTTATTAAAATTACAACTCTAAAGGAAAATGTTTATATGTACCACATTTGTAAAATACAAGTAACGCAAAAACTATTGCGATTGAGAAGATATGATACTATGGATCTGGATCAAAGACGAAAAGGAAATGTGTACAATTAATGCTACGACCATGATTAAAGAATTGACGTCAAACTTTGGACTCAATGAAATTGCACTATTATAGGTTAAAGATTTAAAGAATTATTATTAGTTCGTATCTTTTTAAATGAAAGTTCAATAACGAAACAAAAAATTTTGTTCAAAAAGTTAATATTTAGTTGATTAATATAAAGCGTGTTTTTTTTATAGAAGTATAGAACTTTAAGTTGGCATTACTTTTCAAGATGGCGACCGACTTAACAGCTGTTAAGTGATTTATTATCAGTTTGGTTTGGCAATTCATCATGAATAGACTCACGCCCGGTTGATATTCGTTGAATGGGCCCAAAACGAGATTACCGTTGTTCCCGATTTTCATAATCGAATTTTGTTTAGCGATGAAGCGCACTTCTGGTTGAATGGCTACGTCAACAAACAAAACTGCCGCATTTGGAGTGAAGGTAATCCTCAAGTGTATGTGGAAACACCGTTGCATCCAGAAAAACCGACTGTTTGGTGCGCTTTATGGGCTGGTGGAATCATTGGTTCGTACTTTTTCAAAAATGATGGTGGCCAGAACATTACAGTCAATGGTGATCGGTATAGAGCCATGATTACTAACTTTTTCATTCCTGAATTGAATAACCATGATGTCCAGGAGATGTGGTTTCAACAAGACGGCGCAACATGTCACACAGCTCGTGCCACAATAAATTTATTAAAAGACACGTTTGGTGACCGCCTAATTTCATGTTTTGGACCTGTGAATTGGCTTCCATGATCTTGTGATTAACACCGCTAGACTACTTTCTATGGGGCTATGTAAAGTCATTGGTCTATGCGATAAAGCCACAAACGCTTGACCATTTGAAAGACAACATTCGCTGTATTATTGCCGATATACGGCCAAAAATGTTGGAAAAAGTCATAGAAAATTGGACGTCCAGATTGGACTACATCCGCACCAGCCGTGGCGGTCATATGCCAGAAATCATATTTAAAATGTAATGCCACAAGACTATCTTTCGGATAAATAAAATTCATGTCAATCGAATAATCCATCGTTGTTTTATTGCAACTTAAAAGTTCTAAAGTTCTTAAAGTTCCCTTAGTACTTGGTCCGCATTCCTCCATATATATTGGAGATTTTGAGTTGTTCCTTTATTTATTCCATCAGCATGATGAGCGCATTCAAGCAAATAAGTTTGAAGTACAGTGGCTCAATTTAATAACCGGACAACTATTTTAAAGGGTAGGCTATTTAAAAGTTTAAATATAAAAATGCAATAAAACAAAAACGGTTTGAAATTTTGCCAAATTTATTTTGTTGTTGTGAAGTACAATTGTTCCAGTTAGAAATTAAATATTGTTTTATTAATATGGCTGCCGCGGCTGGTCTCATAGTACCCCGTCCGATCGAAACAATTTTCGAAAACTTTTTCGAGTGTATGGGATCGTATCTTGCCAAAGGCATCACGAATATATTGAGTATATTTGAGCCCCCAAATACGGCAAATTTGCTTATTAACTATCCAAAATGAAAATGAGCTTCATCCGAAAAGATGATTTTTGCAATATTTTTGATTTTGTTGTTGTTGCAATTTCCGACCAATTGTCTTCCTTTTGGAAATAAATATTCAATAAATCACAACGTTGCTCAAGCATAAATCGACTCATTTCGTTCAGTGAAGATAATCATAGAATCAATTAATGTCGGAATTGGATTTTAAAACGACACAAAATTTGGTGTCATAAAATCCAAGATTATCGGTTTTGTTTTCGAACTTGAATAAGTATAGGTTTTAGGTGTCAAAGAATGTCTTGTTATCGGTTTTGTTAACCAAGCAGCTAACAGCTGTCAATTTTCATTTGTGCGCTTTTTTTAGTGGGTATATAAATAAGATAAAATTAAGTTTGTATTATGTATACTTACAATCATAGCATTCATACTGAAATATCCTTTTCGATTAAAGTATATATGCTCGTTAAAGCTGGGCAACGAGCTCCATAACTTTAAACACATCGTCTAAAATTGTAGAAACTGTGCTTCTACCCAGAGATATACCGGAGTCATTTCTAACAGATGTTTGATATGACCATACAAAAAGCGTCTTTGTTTATCCGGTAATATGCTATAAATCTGCAAAGCAGCTTTAGATATGAATATACAGTATAACAAATATACTTACGCTGTCTCCGGCATCTCAAGTGGATTGCTACAATCTCGCAATATTCTTCTTTTTACCCTTTCTGTATGCTCTTCCTCTAACAAAAATGCGATAACAGCAGCATTTTTTGTTTATTTTATTATTTTAATAAAAACACAGCAATAATAAAAACACTTTATATTTTGGCAAAAAAATAATAAAAAAATTTGCAAACAACAGCAACAGTCGAACATCGGTTTTATTTAAATTCGAAAATAACAAAACCGACTTGGTTTTGTGACACCAAATGAATCCAGTATTGGCTTTCAAAAACGACAAAAAGCAAAACCGACTTGGATTCTATTACACCCCTGAATATACTGAATTTTGTGACAGTATAGAATCACATAAGTATTGCCAAATTCGAAATAACCACTGGCTAAACCGATAGAGGTCCCACCCTATATATGCTTTTTCTACCAAAAGAATCAAAGAATGCAAAAAATCTTTATACAAAAAACAACAAACAATTCATAATTAATTAGGCAAAAAATCAAATCAATCAATTCTTCAAAATTTTTAAGGTTAAATTAGGTTTTCTTTTAATTTAGTATTTTGTGGGCGATCTATTATTCTTGAAAATAGCCTTTAGCCTCTGTGGAACAGATTCCACGAACTGTTTTTAATAAGAAGGATTAATTCGTTCCCATTAGGGATTTAAATTGCTTTCGGTGCTTCAATATTAAAAATCATTATCTTCATTATCAAATTTTAACCTCATTATACGTTTAACATTGGTGCACTTAATTTGGGATTCTTTTTTATTTGACTAACAATACATGTTCATTAGATGATGTAAACTTTTTCGTTGTTCAGATTTACGCTTATTTTCAACTGATTTGATTGATGTTAATCGCTTAATAACGTCGTGAAAGCGGAATAGCTGTTATTAACAGCAGCATCAATTTTACGCACTGATTTGGATTTTTAATCCCCTAATTTCTTTAGATATTTAGGCACCTTTACTACTCATATCAGTCATTTGTTTAATTTAATTGTTTAAATTAATTTTTTTTTTTTGCTAAAACTTAAAAAAGTTCGGTTTTTCACACTATTGCTTAATTGCTGTCGGTAACAATTGGGTAATTTCCGCATTGACTTTAAAAGGCGGTTATTGTAACATGTCTAATTATTAATTTGTGATATGATTATACCATACATAAAATTTTTATTTACCAAAAAGGTTGTGCGTTTATTTTTGATCCCAAAATAATGATACTGCTAGGGAACATGTGAAATACGCCGAACCTAGGCGAAAATAACGGATATCTGACCACACATGGAAATTGCGAAGGAGGCTGTACAACACAATTATAGCACCCTTGATAACTCAGTAAAACGATGATTGATTATTTTTCCGAATCTAGTTTCAGAATAGGTAAAATAACGCTAGCGTCATACTTCTGTGAAATATGGCCCGTTAAAACATAAAGTGTTAAAATATCGTTCTCTTCATATTTAAAGAAATCATCTTGATCATCATCCCTATTAACATTAGTGCTAGCGGGACAAATCTAGACGTATTTTAGGCAGTTATCCTTAAATTTCTCCCAATTGGCATCACAATCCTAAGCTTAGTAATAAAATTAGCATGTTTCGTCGAACGAGAAAAAAGGATTAATAAAATGAAGAAGTGGCCACTACCACAGTGGACATATGCAATTTCGCAGAACGAAACGATAGATCCAAATAAAAGTACATTTGTTCCATGTGTATTCAGGCATGTCGGTGACCTATCATTCAGTAAAACGTATGTAATTTGAATCAGTTATACACTTAACCCTGTTGTTGGGTTTGGACCATTTTGTTCAATTGTCTTTTTCTTTGTGTTTTACTACAGAACTGTTCAACATATCAACTAAAAACGTTAGTTCGGGTGGTATTCTTATATTTTATTACGTTTACGAAATCTTTAGTGTTCTATGATGTAAAGGAACATAGCAAAATAAAATGTTACAAATCTTACTTAAATGACCATTTTATTACTATTAATAACATTTACAGAACAAGAGCAAAAATCAAGTTTTCCCATAACTGATTTTAAATTTGCTGCATATTATACTTTTACTATTGCATTTAGATTTGCAGCAGCTGCATGTCCATCGTTTCTTAACAAAATACATTTTGTTACACCGTCTACAGAATGAAACTGGTGAAGCAGTTTCATTGAATGCAGTTACTGATGTGTATAAAAGAATTTCTTGAAAATATCGATATTGAAAATAAATGTTTTATATTTATGAACTGTACCGATTATGTCAGCTTACACTCAATAAGCTTTTTACTTAATTCAAAAGAGGAAAAAAAGTTTTTGAATTGATATTTTGACCTACCAAGCCTTCAGTTAAGTCCGAAACAACCCGTTCTACCTGATTTTTTTCAGACTGTTATTTTTTTGATTTTCAAGGTATGGTTGAATTTTCCACACATATCCTAATTTGGAGTCGACAGTTAGTCAACAGTTTATGTCATACTTCGCATGTTTTAAGAGATTTTATTGTTTAAAAAGACAAAGACCTCGAAAAGCCGCCAACTGTTTGTCAATAGTAATGCAACGTGTTTACACAACACGTAAACGTTTGACGTTTATCAGATTGTTGACTTTTATGAATGTAAAAATTTAAAATAAAAAACTCACTGATAATGTAGTTTAAAGCATTTTTATTGTTCATAAGCTACAAACAAGCAAAAACAAATCCAAGGAAACAAAAAGAGGCTTTCAACAAGACCAAAAAAATCAACTGGACAGAAAAAGACATACATATGTAACTTCATTTCTATACTAGTTATAAGAATTCACAAAAACGGAACTAATTTCGTAAAATAAGTGTATGTATCTGTGTTTTAACTATTACTGAAGTTAAAATTTTGTTTTATTTAGAGTTGATGTTTTGGAACTTTGTGGTTTAGTTGACGTTTTAGAGTTGACAATGTTAAAATAGGGTATATGTTTTGGGATGTTGTTCAAAGCGAGTGTTGACGTTATCCCGAGTGCACTGTATTTTGATACACACACTGCAACCAACAATTAAACCATAATACAGCATGTAAACGAAAAATTTTTTACATTTATAAATTTTAATATATTATTAATAAAAAATAATAAAAATCAAATTAATACCACAAATTAAGGGAATTCTCCAAAGATTTTAAAACAATAAAAAAAAATATATTTCTCTAGAAGATAAGGAGGTAGGTATTTTAATCGTAAGCCAAGCATAACTTTTGGATACCTTTTTTTACAATTGTTCCACTACCTTTTCCTACATGGACCTTCTTTTAAATCTTAATTTTATTTCAGTCTCAATTTTTTCATCGTGAGAAGTTCGAGGCAGTTTAATGGATTACTCCTTTTCAACAAATCTACGTTGTTTTCTGAACGATCACACTGGTTCGTAAGAGTAATGGTTCTTGATAAATCAGTCCGATATATTGAGGCCATAACGTTTGTACAAAAAAGATAACTAACATATTTTTAAGCACTCTTTTCAGTACATTTGGCAACGTTCCGTTTACGTCGCACGTTGGGGTATTTGATACCGAAAGTGGGAATTAATTTAAACAAAAAAATTCAGAAAACAGTACAAAATTTTATATCACGTCAAAGTAGATAAAATTCTGCATTACAAGGCATAAAAAATTGTTTGATATCATTTTCCATTATGCTGCTACCGTTCTTCCAAAAAAAGTTTTTTTGTGTATGTGTGTGTGTTTTTTTTTTTAATAAAAGTAAAAAAACACAGATTTTTCACTTTTTAAAGTGAAGTTTTTATAGTTTTTTAAGGATAATGTAATAAGTAGTAATGGAATCATTGACTTTAGGCTAATGTGATTATTTTTGCGTTTTTTAATTTTATCTTTAGTCAATGTACACATTTTTTATGTTGTTTGAAATAGGGGCTAAAAATCAACCATTTTTAGGACTTAAAGTAGTGAATTAATCAAAGTTAAGCGAAGTTTTTTATTTTTCCCAAAAATATAAACATTCCATCAACTACTGGTAAAAAATCATATTTATTTCTTTTAAAAATAAATTGATAATTGATTATAGATACATGGAATACATATGTATGTATTAAAACTACTTGCTGTAAATTATAACAGACTATTTTTATGAACCACGTAGGCATCTGGGGCCTTTTCTAAATAACTATAATTTTATTTTATGTCAGTAAAAACCCGGACTTTCAATCCTTAACGGATGGATTCGATTCTTCGAATGATTTTTTCGTTTATCGTATAAACTTCCAATAATGATGTGGCACGCTAGTTCTGAAGATGAAATTAAAATTGCTTCAATTAACAAAGCCCGCATCCAAAGTGAATTTAGGCGTCAAATGGGTTTGGTTATAGATCAGCCAAAACCCGGATTTAGAAACTCAAATGGCGGCAACAATGCCAGGCTTTTCTTTCAAAATGCAGACATTTCAGCACAAATAACAAGCCTTGACGTCAATTTAATAAAACAAATGCCGTAATAATGGTAACAATTTCAAGTGGTTTTCAAAAAAATATTGACAACTGTTCAGAAATATTTAATTCATGGACCAAAAATAATAAATCATGCCTTATTACCGATATGGCAGTTGTCAGAAGAGGAACAAGAAGCTCGAATTAGAGACTTAAACAATTTTACAGAGCATTTTTCGCGAAACTATTCAAGAGATAAATCGAATGAGGATATATTTTTAAGACTTCTAGTGACTTCTGATCCTATTATTTCCAAAGGTAATAATTTTTAACAATAAGCGCTAAGCTTATTCTTCATTCTAAAAATATAACTAAGGACTGACCTGCTTATTCTTTTGACCAAAACCCAATCGGGAATATTTGGGGATTGTTGGTTCGCCTTGTTTATAAGGAACATCGCCAAAACCAACCAGTATTTGATCTCAAAGAAGCGATTATCGATTAATGGCGGACAATGAAAAATTATGAACGAGTTTAGTTAACAATATGACAGACAATATTTTTGAAGTTAATTTAAAAAGGCGGCCATACTTATTACTAATTTTTATTTTTAAGATAATTTAGTTAATTTAGAGAAAATGCGTCTAAGGCTGTGATTAAAAATTACCAATAAAACTAAACCATAAAGAATAAAAAAAATTATTTTTGTTAAACCAAATAAAGGGTCCGTCATCTAACGTTTTTTTTCAACTTGTGCTTATTTCGTGAATGGCAATACTTAGCTCATGTCTGATTTGACAGATAATTAGTTTTATCCTTCCGCTGAACGAATATGGTTGTGAACAACGCTGGGAATCTGGGCCTGCGATCGACTTACAGAAGATGCCGATTTTGCCAAAAAAATCATCTTTTCAGATGAAGCTCATTTTGATCTTGGCGGGTATATAGACAAGCAATTGGGGCACAGAAAACCCGCACGCATACATTGAAAAGCCGATACACCCAAGACGAGTCACTATTTGGTGCGGACTTTGGTCCAGAGGCATAATTGAGCAATTTTTCTTCGAAAATGAGCAAGGAATGGCCGTTACTGTAAATGGCGATCGTTATCGGGCCATGTTGAACGAATTTTTGTTCACAAAAATTGAAGAGGAGGATATTAGCAACATTTGGTTTCAACAGGACGGCGTTACATGCCACACAGCCGAAGCTACACTCGATGTTTTGCGCCCTGTTTTTGAAGATCACATTATCAGCCGCAGAGCTGATGTCGTTTGGCCACCTCGGAGCTGCGATTTGACACCGTTGGACTATTATTTGTGGAGTGCCGTCAAAGATAAGTGTTACGTCAACAAGCCAGAGATAATTGACGCTTTAAAGGACAATATTCGTGAAGCCATTGGTGAAATACAGCTGCACACAATCGATAATGTGCTTAAAAATTGGACCGATCGTGTAGGCTACTGCATGGTCAGCCGAGGCAGCCATTTGAATGAAATTATTTTCCATTATTAACCGGAAGGATTGTACTTTCAAATAAAAAAAATAAATTTGAGAAAATATTCGGTAGTTTTTTTTTTATAGCATTTTCAAAAAAAAAAAAAAAAAAAAACAATTATTTGGCGGACCCTTTATGTTTTTGATTATTCAATCGAATATGATAACTTTAAAGGCTTAATTTTCTTTTTTGCTAGAGTATCAACTAAATAATATATGCATACATAGTTATACAAGTATACAAGTTAATGTGTGTTTGTATAAAAACTGTATACAGCTAAAAAGCAGATTCTACAATGTCTTCCTAGAAGCAATTATAGGCTATCTTAAACTGTTGGGTTTGAACCGGAATGGAATAAAATGGGGATAAAAGGGTAAAAAATATGATAACTGAGATAATAATTAAGATAAGCGAAGCGCGCTTGGTTTTAGCTAGTTAGCAATAAAATGATTATGGAACTGCCACGATTGGCGAGATGATTAATTCTCTTTATCACCCATGTTCTGAAAAACGCGTATCGCTTAAAATTTGCGTTTTCGATTTGAAAACGCCAAACAGGTGTTCTGGCAAACGAAAACGCTAGAAATCTGGCGTTTTTAAACCGCTAGTGTATGCTGAAGCGATCTGGTCATTTTTATTTAAACTGCACTTGAAAGAGAAAATAAATTGATGTAAAATTAAAATTTATTATGTTCTGTTTTTATTTGAAGAAAAACTTTTAACATTTTTTCATAATTTTAATTAAAAATATTCAATTTAAAATTTTGCTTTGTTTTTGTCAATTGTCGGTATCATTTGTTTACTTATAAACTGGCGATTTATGCAAACAGCTGGGCAATTTGATCTTCGAAAAAATTTAGTGCTAGTGGTGTTAACTTTAAAATTACTTACTCTTTTCAAATTTATGATAATATTATTTGAAATTTATTATGTTCACATATATTAATTAAAAAGTAGTAAACAACCATTTATAAAAATTCAAAATAATTTAAAAACTGTTCAAGCACCTACAAACATTTACGAGAGATAAAAAATTATTCAAGATCCTATTTGTAACCGGCTACCCACGATGTATTTATATGTAACATCTCTAAATAAAAAGAAGCATTTGCGGCCATTTGCGGTAGTTTATTAAATACTTTCAATAAAAAATGTTTGTTTTAAGCATAAAAATAGTCGGTTTAATTTAAAATTTATTCAAACAAAATTTATTTTTTGATAATTATTCTAATTGACGAATTTTTATGAATAATTTTTTCTATGTTTATGTTTTGTTATTATAAAACATGTTTTTTATTTGTTCGAACACAACTTCGAAAAAGGCAAAACGCCAGCAAATCGCTTCGTTTTCAGAACATGCTTAAATGCGTTTTGCGTTTTAAAAACGATTTGCGATTTGAAAACGCAGCGTTTTCAGAACATGGGCGTATATTAAATGTCGTTCTGCGACTAGAATGTTATCTCTGTACTTGGGAAATATCACTTCTCTCCATGATACCAAAACGTGGGAAGGAGAGCACAAAGTTGGAGTCATAAAGTCTTATAAGTCTATTGCCCAATATATCCAGGATGTTTCATAAATAAGCACATCACAATTTAACAAACACATAGGTTGGTGGGTGCTGTTAAAAATTCATTTGTAGAAAAAATACTGATCCGCTTTTTTTTATCGACGTTTCATAGGTGTTCGATAAAGGCTTAATACTTAACTGAACGAAAGTTTAAGGTGATCACGTAACCGAACCTTAGAGTATCAACATATTGACCGCCGGCTAACATGGAAAAGCTCCATAGAAGCTAAATTAATTCAAATAAAAAAAAAGGTGATACAATTATTGCATTGGCTTCTGTAAGACAACGTTTGGGTTTTCTGAGCCGCAAATACAGCAATTTTGCTTATTATCGTACCCACCAAGACGAAAAGATGATTTTAAATGATCATAAATTTTTCATTAAATCCCAACGTTGCTCAAGCGTAAATCGATTCAATTTGTTCAGGGGAGATAATATACTGCATTTTGTGACAGAATAGAATAACTTAAGTATTGTCAGATTCGAAATAACCGTTGGTTCAAATTTAAACCGATAGTTTCATAGTTATAGAATTTTTAACTAATAAAATGTAATATGCATGAAATACATTGTGAGCCACTGTATATATAGTCATGTGAAAAATAATAGCGACACTAATGTGGCATATTGAGATTTGATAAGTAAGTTAAATGAGAGAATTGCTGGTAAATATTTGTTCTTAACTACAGAAACACGTTTCATTACATTTTATTAATTTATTGTTTGTATTTCAAAATATAATTAAATTAAACTTAAAATACAAATACAAACTGCGAACAAATGTGGACACCTTCAAGGAATTTTCAAAATAGTTACAAAAACATATAATATAATAACAGATTTGCACAAATTTCAGTTCTAATCTTCTTCTAGAGAGGTTAATATATTGTCTAGGCTCCGTGGTTGTTTAAAGCTGCAAGACATCGACTGGGTATAGTCAATAAAATTTTGGTCTACTGAAGCCGATACATCATACCACGCAGCCTGAATTAATTTCCAAAGATCATAATAATTTGTGGGACACTTCCCTCTGGTTACTATTTCTAATATATTCCATAAATTGCATATCGCATTTAAATCTGGGGACTGTGTGAACCAGTCTATTACAGTGATATTGTTATCTTCGAACCCTTTCTGAGGACACTTTGTAGTGGAATCCCATTGAATAGGCTTATTCTCTTCGGGTGAAAGTAGCATACAAATACAAGTTCGGAGGATTTAAACATAATCTGCTGCTTTTATAAGTTGCTGTAGATGATATAGTGGCCCAACACCATACTAGGAAAATTACCCCTAAACAGCAATACTACCGCCACCATGATTTACTGGCTTAAAAGCGTATTTTGATTTTAAGCCATGTTATTTGGTCTCAGTACAATACGAAGAGTTCGATTTTAATTAATTTTATTTATTTATAAGCGCATTAGATGATTAATAACACTTTCAAGACTATAAAACATGGTGAAAGTAATATTGTTATTCCTGTCTAAAAATGGAGCAGAAAAGTAGCTATGCCATATGGTATAGAATAACCGAAAGGGATAACCCGAACCTGAACCTATTTTTTTCCGGGTTTTAGGCCTTGATTTAAAACAAATAAAACAGAAATCCTCTTAGTGAAATAAAGTTAAATCAGTTGTTGAAATCTTTTTTACTCTCCATTCGCTGTAATCTATAATCACTGTCATAACATCATCTCTATTCTTTGCTATAACGCGTCGTGAAACAGTGGTAAGCAGCTGCACACATCCTTCAGTTTCTTGGATGTGTGGTGGAAATTATACAGTTTATAGAATAATGGAAGCAGAATATCTTTACGTCCATTTGAGCAGGATAGGATTTGATTTTAGACCTATGGTTTCTTCTGAAAAGTTTCTTAGAATTTCGCATAGATTATGATTTTGCTATATGATTTTTCAGTTTTTTTTATCCATACAATTTGGCCCATCCTAATAGACAATATAAGCCCACAAGTGTTATTGACTGATTTTGAAATTGAGATCTGAAAACAGAAAAAGTTGATGGGGGCTAAAGCTGAAGAATAAGTTGGGTGGGTAAGCAATTCAAAGCCCAATTCATTCAATTTTGCCTTCGTTTTCATCGATTTGTGAGCTAACGCGATACCCACTTTGAGCTTTTCATACCCAAGTGTTCGTGTAAAATGATAAAAACACTATCATCTGATATCTTTATAATGTCAGCTAGCTCGTGCACCTTCAATTTGCGATCGTTCATAACCAATTTGTGAATTTTTTTGATCTTTTCTGAAATAACAGACTCATTTGGGTGTCCACTCCGCTCCGCATCATTTGTGCTGGTACGACAACTTCAAATACAGCAAACCACTTTCTCTATCATTTGTCTCGATGGAACAGAGTTCGGATAATGTTTATCAATGCATTGTTTAGTTTCCACTGGATTTTTTTTTTTTTTTCAATAACAAAAGTTGCTTCACTCAAAATGCTACAACTCACGAATCAATAGTCAGATTGCTGCTAAATTTATACATGTATCGTTTGAAGGTTAGTACTAAATAAAAACCATATGGACAAAATTCTAGTAACGCCATCTATGTGTCATCTTACGAACTTATTGCGTTACCTGGTAAGTAGGTATAATTTATTTTTTTATATATTCAATTAGTTTATATTTATTGATTTTTTTGTCGGAAATCCCTGTTTAAAAAACCGCAATAAAATGTTATATATTCGCAATTTTCCAAATTTCATACCGGAAAGCGCTTTTAAAATTGTAAACATCCCTTTAAAGAGCCAGCTACCTGCAAGAAAAATTTTATAGAGAGCATCAACTGTAGCTGTTTTCGGTTATGACACCACTAATCGAAGCAAATAAAGGGGTGATTACGCAGAAATACAAGTCGTACGACATGTCAATTTTTTGTGTAGAAGAGAGCGAATAGTATCGTGTAAACACAATATGTAATGAGGGCGTACGACATTGAGAGAAAATACACATGAGAAATTGGCAGTCGTACGGCTCACACTTCATTAGATTAGGGATGTATTTTTATGTAAACAAATAAAATAAACAAGAAAAAAAGCCTTTTTTTGCTTAAATTATTGTTCGCTTTTAAAACAACTGCTTTTATTTTAATTTGTTTCGGTCTTTTATTATTATTATTATTATCGAGGTATAAAAGTACTGAGATTTTTCGATCTATTGTACAGCCCTCAATCTATGTATGGTTTCCTATATTTCCCCCAATCTTGGCGATCTGACGAAGTTCAGGATGTCGGTTGGTATCAACCGCGATAACTCCCTACTCAGTATCTGATAGGCACCCAGACACGTCCTTCTAGAGTGCATCAGTACCATGTACCCAGTATATGTGCTGGTGATTTGATTTCTTCAACAAAGAATCTGCACATCAGACTTGAGATTAATCCCATTTTACTCAGATGTCGATTTAGCCTACAATGACCCAGCATAGCTGATCCTATTGTCCTTGCCCAGCTGGTTGGGTTTACCAACACATTCCGAAACTAGTCCTGAGTCAACTTCATAGGTGCCAAGTGCTTGAATGGCGGCCTGACTATCAGATAGTATGGCTATGTCCTGTCCTCTATATTTCCTCTCATGGTTAAATTGAGCACATCTCTCAATTGCGTAAACTTCCGCCTAGAATATGCTTGCGAGTTTTCCCATATGTTCAAAACATTCCCTCCTAGGTCCAAACACTTCCACGCCTGTACCACTTTCTGTCCTTGACCCATCCGTATACCACAGAATCGTCCCTTCTCTAAAGGAGTATGCAGCCTTCAAGCGTTTTGGTCTTTTACGCATCGTTTAAACGTAAAAAAATCTGTCGTAAGATTTTTACTCTCACTTTTAAAATACTGAAAAAATTTTATATTTTCTTTGATTTTACATACGTAAAATATTGTCGTGTAAGCTAGCTTGTGCTTATATCTAGCTACGGTTATTACGTTACGGTTAAGTCTCGTCTAATTGAATCTTAAGCTATTTAATATCCTGTATCATAATATCGAAAAATTATTTTAGATAACGAAAGCATGTTACTTGAAATCAAATTTTTTTCTGTTGCTCTATCTCAACAGTCTTCATTCATTTTATTTCTACTTAAATTAAGAGAAATAATATTATATAATACGTGTTACGTGTTTGTTTCAACGGTAAATATTGCTTTATAACTTTATTCTATATTTACGACTTACCTTTATTGTTTCGCCATATTCTTTCCATACCGTTTCTATGGAGAGCCATTCGGGCCAATTCACAAAATGACTCCCTTATATTAAAATCGCAAAGCGGAGATATTTCAAAACATGACATGTTATTACGAGACGCATAAAGTTCAGCTTGTTTCGCTGCCACCTGTCGTTTGAATGCTAGGTGCAATCTATTACCCACGAGAACTTTTGGTATACCGGGAGCGTGCTGCGAAAATTGAAATTAAAATATTGATATATTGTCAAAAACGTTAATTTTTTTAAATTAGATTGTATTTAGAAATACGATAGTTAATTTATTCATTACCTACGAAACTGTTTTATTCGCGATAAAAGATCTTTAGAATTAAATAGATTCTATCAATTTTCAGATCGATTTCTGAATATTTAAAAGTTTTTTTTCATTAAATTCCTTTATTGAAATCTTTAAAAAATAACTAGTCACTTAAAAGTATAACAACAAACAGTTTAATAATTAACCGTTTCAGTGCTAAGCAATTTTTTTTATTAAGTCCTGATGTTGAAGAGCCTTTGCAGCTTAGTATTTTGGCACTTATTATATCTATACGTATCATTTCGATACTTCAGAGGACATCTGTAGAAAAATAAATGAAGGTTTGTAGTTGGTAGTTTAAATATTTTCACACCAATCACTTTCGATTTACCCTTTCAACTCAATACTTTTTGGTAGTATTGATTGCAATTGTAATTTTTTTAATTTTAAAATTGTTCTTTTTTAACTATAACGTTTTATATTTATTTAAACAGTTCCAAAGCCCAACTGCACGTTTCTCATACTTAAAAAATTTATTTTAACTTACAGTAAATGAGAAAAATTATTGTGGCTCGAGTGTTCAAATCTTATTCGTTCTGCCATGGTTTTGAGGCTTTTTGATATGAATTAATTAGCTGAATAAAATGTTTACACTTTACTAGAATATTCGAAACTAATGACAATCTATATATGTATTAGAGTAATCCCTCCCGAGTTGCTGGGAGCCTTTGTGTTGTACCTCCTTTTTTGATGTGGAGAGATAAAGAAAGCTTTAACTGTTACCGTTCTCTACACATGAAAAATTTCATATTTGTTTTTAAGTGATGGTTTGTATTTACTGCCAAGTTATTTAAACCAAATTTAGAAACTTCAATTCTAAATACTTTCAAAATATACAAGAAATCATTAATTTGTATGGGAGGTACCATGCCTAACTTATCCGATTCCACCCACTTTTTAACTGATGGATTGTACTCCATAAGAAGTCACTTAGACCAAATTCTAATCGTTCTCTACAAAACAAAATCTACTTATTCAAAATCGCCCATATTTCGATTGATGATGTGTATTAACTACTGAGCTATTTAGATCAAATTCAGAACCTTCCACTATTATTATATTTACTTTGTATGGGAGGTGCTGCTCCCACTTATCCAATTCGGCCAAATTTTTGACTGATGATTTGTATTGACCACAAAGTTATTTGGACCAAATTTGGACCTTTAGCTGCAATACAGTGCGTACAGTTTGCTATCCAATCCGCCACTGTTTGCTGGCATCCAACGCAATAAAAACGTTGTTTTAGTTTTTCCAGAGTCTTTGTCACCCCAAGGTATCCTCCGCTGGCTCTATTATGGAACTCATTAACGACTTCTTTCATTTTGGAGGAAGACGCTACTATTAGGTTGGATGAAGTTTTGTCATCTAAACTTTCCCAATGGCGATATAAGTAACCATTAATCAACTTCAAACTGTCCGTTTGTGCCCCATACGCTTTTGTAAGAGGGCCTTCTGCTGATATTTCATTGCGGGTGGGCCGTCTGTCCTCTTCTTTTGCTGATACAATCTTTGCCAATATTGGGTCACTCCTTGGCGCTTCTGACCAGTGTTCGTTTACATCTATCTGTATTAGCCGGATATCAATGATAGATTCCTTCCGCTCAGTTTTCACAAAATGTTTACATTTCAAATTACAAGGTTTATGCCAGTTCGGTGTTCATTCCTAAAGTCATAGGCCTGGATGCGCTTAAACCAACGTGCCAGCTGTCCTTCGGGGTTTATAAATTGCAGTAGCTATCTCAGTGCGATATGATCAGTCCTTAGCAGAAAATTTTTTCCATATAGGTACTTATGGTAATGTTTAATGCATTCCAGCTCTGCTCACATTCCAGTAGCTCACGTAAGTCACACAATAATTCCGTTCAGGATTTGACAGCGATTATAGTATAGCTACCATCGTCCTTGTCTGCAATCTCTACCTGCCGCTTTTTAGATCCAATGTAGAGAACCACTTCGACACGCTAGTCGAGCGTGTCGGCAATTCTTGGTAGCAGGTAGCTGTCCTTTTTAGTGACATCATTTAGCTTCCTGTAGTCTTCGCAGAATCTTGTACTGCCATCTTTATTTTTAACTCAGACTACTGGTGAGCTCCAAGGACTCGATGATTATTCAGTTACACCACTCTTCTCCACTTCATTGACCGGTTCCTTAACCTCATTACGCTTCGCCAAAAGTATACTTCTGGTTGCCTGTTTTATCACTCTCGCTTCGCCAGTATTAATTTCATGTTTGACTATAGCTGTTCTATCTTGACTCTTATTTTTCGTGGCGAAAATGCAACCCTAAACTATTATGAAACCAGCAGTATGTTAGTTTTACATGATGGGTTTGGGTTGCGATAGGGTCCTTAATACATTCCCTAGTTATATTCTAACTTCTATTTATTTGGTTATTTGGTCTGACGAGGCTAAAATAAACCGATTTCAATCTGACGGTCGAGCCATGACCTAAACGCAACTCAAACATTTCATACAAAACGGACAATAAAACATAACGGTTTGGGATTGCATTTCGATAAATGGTGTTAGCCCATTAGTACGCATAGACGGTACAATGCGTGAGAAATAGTTTTGGAACAAAATTTGCCAAGTTTAGTAGAAAAAGTTGATTTTGCTGCTGAAAAAGTAATTTTCCACCATGGTAATGATCCAAAACACTGTACATATTTTTAAAAACCGGTTTAAAAAGACAGTGATAGTTGATATGAAATGGCCTCCACAATCTTCGTATATAAATCCGACCAAAGGAATAAACGAGTTGTAGAAGTGAACAAAGGAAGTCCGGTAAGATATAATGTAGAAAAAAAAAACACATCCGGTATCCCTAATCGCATCCAGGCTCAAAAAAGGCAAAAGGATACTGGACATCCTATTGATTATAATACTTATTTTTATAGATTTTAGAATAAAATCAATGTTGCAAAATTGTAACATTTGTTTTTATTTACACATTTTGCTACTACTACTGTCGTTGTTGTTGTATTGGCATCAAACTAGTTTTGGAGAAAGAGGACATGTGTACATATAACACCATACAACAAAAATACTTAGTTAATTAAAATACAAGGTGTTGAAATGGAAAGTATTAAATCGTGTTACACTTTTGCATGTCACTGTATATGGTGTTCAGAATAATGAACTAAAATGGTTTGAGTCGTATTTAACAAACAGACAACAAGTACCGAAGCTGAATAGTGTTAAGTCAAGTGCAATTGACAATGATTTCGGTGTTCTTTGGGGATCCATATTAAGTGCGCTATTATTTATAATACACATAAATGATGTGCCGCATATTTTAGAGAAGTGAAATTGTCTTATAAGCGGACGATACTTTAATTTTTAGTGCGGCGGTAAATGAAACCCATTGTCACGAAAACGTAGCGCACGACTTGCTCAGAATTGACCAATGGTTGAAAATGAATAAAATGAAATTAAATGAGAACAAAACGAAGGCAATGGATAGAAATATGAACAGTGATATTGTGATAAGAATCAACAATACGGATATGGAGAAAGTAGGACAAATTAAATATCTTGGTTTTATAATTGAAAAATGTTTAAAATTTAAGGAACATATCGAATTTATATGCAAAATATTGTTCTTTCAACGTTTAAGACATAAAATATCTACAATATCGGCAATAAACATTTATAACGTGATATTTAAACCTCACTTCGAATTTGGCTCTACGATTTTGTTTTAATGCTGTACAAATCTACAAATAGAGAGACTGCAGAAACTTCAAAACAAAGCGATGCGGACTATTCTGAGATGCAACCGGTACACTTCGATTCTATTTATGCTTGAGGCACTGAATTGGTTGAGCATACAACAACATTTGCAATTAAATACAATTCATTTCATAAGGAAAATGAAAATAGGAAATGCGCGTCACTACTTTCGTGAACAACTGTTGGAGAAATACAATCGTACTAATTACGTAATTGTGATAACTACAAAATATAAAGGGTAACGACAACATCTGGGCAGCGCACATTATTCTACAAGGGCCTTAATTTGTACAACAGTCTGCCGAGTGAAGTCAAATATGAGATTATTATTAATATTTATAACAAGAAAATTGTTGATTTTGTGAAAAGTAATGGAGTATATTATAATTTTGTAAATTTTGTTATTGTAATTGCGAAAATTAAAGTATTGGGAATTAGAGTATTGAGAATACTACTAAATAAATAAATAATAATAAAAACTACAGCAAAACATAAAGTAACTTATTTAAGTTTTTTAATTTCAATTGCTAAAGTGGGGCTACAATTTTGCATCTAAATTTTTATTGTTTGAATACTACCTTCAATTTGACATCATTTTCATAATCACCGCTCTAAATAATTACTACTGAAAAAACTAGTGCGACTATAATATTGCTCTTGAGTATATACGTTATCGTTTCGATTTTTTCGTTGCCAAAAATTATAACTTCTGATATGATAAAAATATTAAAAAAACAAAAAATTTAGTTAAATTAGTATATTGTGTAATAAATATGCTCAGAAAATATTGACAAGACAATTTTTGACCATTTTTAAAAATGGTCTACTTGATTTGCGTAAATATACATATATATAAAGTCAGTTGCTTTACGTGAGTACCTGCCCTAGGACTTTACCTCACGGTGCCAAAGCACGGGTAAATACAATGCGTTTACCAACGCCCCCACCAATGAATACCAATCCGAAGCCATGTTATTTGGACATGACCTACACATGGTAAGGTGTCGGAGACTATCTAAACTCCTACCGATCCTAATCCTGGAAAGGTTTAAAATGACATTTTTTCGAATAAACACTATAACTTTTGAAAAACAATTTGTTAGATAGAGTGAAGAACGTTTATTGATCAGGAGGACTCCCTGAACATCATCCGAAAAATTTTATTCGCCCACATGCCACCATTTTGGAAAAGGGATCATTATCCATATAAAATTTTTATTTATATGTTATATCTGTTAAGTCAACGTATAAATATTATTTAATTCATTTTTTATTTTTATTTACTTAATTTTGCTTTATTCTTTTTATTAAATTCCATTACGTTTTTCTTATTTTGTACCACTGTTTCATCATATTTTATTACAATGTGGCCCTCTGTTTATATTTTTGTTGCATATCCTGTTAGTTTTCATAAATTGTATTTTTGCTTATTTCTTCAAATCATATTGTTTTGCTGTTCTTTTAAAAAATTTAAAATAAATAAAAATAATTTAATGTATTTGTTTTTGTAAGAAACGAATCAATGTAAATAAAGTAAATAAAAACCAACAACAGTGGCCATTTGGTAAAGAGTATATGTATGAATTTGCTCAAATAAATAAGTACTATTAGTTTAAGTAGAAAAGAATATTTTTAGAATTAATAAAGCATTGTTAATCTTGAAGTGAAACAAATCGGGTTCTTTTTATTTTTACACGGTCGCAAATTCTAGTGCCTCAAAATATAAGTTTAGCAGCTTATAGATAACAACTTTAAATTACCAAGTTGCTCTATATTGCTGCCGGTAAGGAAAACGCTCTTACCGTACAATATCTTTAAAACGCTAATAGTAAGAGTTTCTAAAAATTGGCTCAAATAACTTTGTGATTAATACAAATCATCGGCCAAAAAGTGGACGGAATTGGATAAGTGGGAGTGGCACCACTCATACAAGCCAAATACTGATCTTTGTATATCTTTGGAACGAGAGCGTTCTGAATTTGGTCTAAATAACTAGTTAAATAACGTAGTTAATAAATAACGTACAGTTAGTGTCATTAATATTCGGTTTTTAAGTTTATCGATAACACCCTGGCATTAGCGAAATGGATAGGTAATCAGAAGAATAGCAAAAACTTAAATAAATGTTGTCAGTATGAGTATTCAAATATATGGAAAAAATGGCTCTATGGAAACCCTGCAACCGTGTTAAATCGATCAAAGTTTGTTAACCCTGTTTACTAAACGCGATTAATATTCAGTTTTTCCCCTATTTATATGCTATTTGCAAAAAAAAAATGTTATTCAGCTACTTTTCCAGCAATATAGAGATACATTTTAATAAAAGTGCATAACACCTCCTTTCTTGTCTGTCCAAAATTCTACTTCACTGCAAATTATACAAATGGGGCGCAAAGGAAAAAACACTCCTTTAGAACAGCGAAAACTTGTTATTTTCCATTATGAAAAAGGTAAAAAGTACAAAGAGATTGGTGATATTCTGAATATGAAACCAAATATAGTTGGGGACATTGTCAGAAGGCACAAAAATGAAGGAAGAATACACTTCATAAAGCAGACAGGTCAGCCAAAAAAATTGACCGAGCGGGAAGAAAGTTTAATTGTGCGAAAAATAAAATCTAACCCACGCTTAAGTGCTCCCAAATTAGTCACAGAGGTGCTCAATGAGTTTAAAAAGAAAATATCTGCATCTACTATACGAAGAACCATAAGAAAAAAAGGTTTTCATGGCCGAGTAGCACGTCGTAAGCCATTGGTTAATTTACGCAACCGAAAAGCTAGTTTGAGTTTAGCCAGGGAGTACATTAAGAAGCGTGAAACTTGGTGGGATGACGTTATATTTGCGGACGAGAGCAAGTATAACGTATTTGGATCCGATTGGCGTGTAATGGTGTGGCGGAAGCCAAATGAGGAGCTACAACAACAAAATTTAAAACCAACCGTAAAACATGGAAATGGACATGTTATGGTGTGGGGTTGTATGGGAGCTAAAGGGACGGGAAAATTAGTTTTTATCAGTGGAATTATGAGTAAGGAATATCCTCCGTCAAAATTTGAAAGAAAGTGCAAATAAGCTGGGCGTTTTAGATTCTTTTAAATTCTACCAAGATAACGACCCAAAGCACAAGTCGCGTTTAATTCAAGAATGGTTGCTCTATAACTGCCCTAAAGTTCTCCATCCACCTGCACAATCCCCAGACCTCAATCCGATTTAGAATTTATGGGATGAGCTGGACCGGCGAATCCGCAACTACAAAATAACATCCATTGAAGACTTGAAATTGCAAGAAGAATGGGATCGTATTCCTGCAGCTTATACTGCTAAAATAGTAAAATACATGTCAAACCGTCTAAGTGAATTTATAAAACAAAAGGATTATCCAACAAAATACTGAATTTTATATAAAACCATTTTTCTAATGTATTATTTGTTACTTTTCAAAGAAAACCGAATATTATTGACGCGCAATATTTTATGCTATATTGTTATTCTTTTTTTTCTAAATACAAATGTGAACTTTCAAGTGTCTAAATAAACTATTAATGAAAAGAATAAAATGTTGAAAAAGATATACATTTAGCTTAAGACGAATCAGTTAAACATATCTCTTTAATAAAACCGAATATTAATGACACTAACTGTAGTTAAATATGAAATATGGGCAATATTGAATAAAATGAATTGGTATGGCACCTTCAATACAAAGTTAACATTAATTTTTATATATCTAGAGAATGGTTCGAATGACAGTTTCTGAGCTTGGTCTATATGACTTGGTAGTCAACATAAATAATAATTTTAAAGCATTCCTGTAAAAATTATCTTATGAGGAATGCATTTTATAGGTATACAACACAAAAGCTCCCAGCAACGCAAGAAGGGTTGCTCTAGTTATAAATAATATTATTACTATTAATAATAATCCAAAGAAGACGAAGCAGGAACGTTATTGTGAATAGTGAGCGCTACCGTGCGATGATTACAAATACTTTTTTGCCCAAAATATATATATATATGATGTTGCATGATATATATATATATATATATATATATATATATACATATATATATATATATATATATATATGTATGTATACATACATACATATATTAATATTAATTTTAAAGTATTACATATTTGAATAAGTTCCTTAGCGGTTTAAGATTTACTAAACGAAAAAAATATATATTTTCATTTTGGAATAGGTATAAAACATAAGGAAATAGTTTCTGGCAAACTCACCTCTTCAACTTCTTTAAGCCATCTATCTATACCATCAAAGCTCCACTTATTTGTTATATCGTATACCAATATTATGCCTTGTGCTCCTCTAGAGTAAGATCGGATAATGGTACAAAATCGCCCTTGGCCAGACGTATCCCACAACTGAAGTTTTACTCTTTTGCCCTCCAAAAGAATTGTTGTTGTTTTATAAGCTAAAAAATGTCTTAATTTTTTATACAAGAAATATATATATATAAATATATATATATATATATATACCATTTCCACTGCAAAACGGACTTTCTGACGATGCATCTTCCAATCCGGATAAAATTTCATGTTTACCAACATCACTATCACCTACTAATAGTACTTTAAGCAAGTAATCATAGTCCTTCGTCATATTTATAGACTAAAATAACGACATACAAAGCATTTAAAGAGAATTTTGACAGCATTTACATATTTCACATGAAAAAAATTTAAGCTTCGATTAAATTTTATATATCTAAGATAGTGAAGCAATATTTAGTTTTCTTTTACTAAGCAAAGATACATAATTACATACTTAGGTATGGAAGCAAAATAAAATTGTCAATAAAAAAATTTGGGGATGTTCGTAGAAACCAACCATTACAACTTTAGGATCACTATTTAATAGAAATTATATAGGCACTGAGTAATATAAGAAAATATTGTTGCATTATTTGTTTTTAATATATTGTATTTACTATCTCTTGATTAAAACAAGAATCTTGATTCGTAAAATTCTGCTATGTTTATCGAAAATAGGAATCTCTTAAACTGTTATCGATAAATTCTTAGCGCTCATAAAACTAAACATTAGAAAATATTGCCAGACTATCTTCTTCTTTTTATTTGCAAAACCTTTATAGTTGCGAACGCTAAAGTAGTACAATTGAAAAGTTAACAACTTTAATCGTATAAACCCAAAAACATTTAGATATAAGTGAACCGAATCACATACCCTTTACCAACAATATAACATATAATTGTTAAGCATACAGAAAATTTTCACCTTTTTGGTATTAAGTTCAGAAAAAAATGAAATAATATATGACTCTCAAATACTCCTTGTATCTTTAAAGGTACAACCATAATAAAATTCCTACAGCTATAGTTTGTATTAAATTATGTTAAAGTATACTTTTTAAGATAAATTATAGAAAAGACCATAATTAACAAACGATTTAATTTATATTTGCTGGAGCTTAAAAAACATTAAATAAAACTAAAAAATATATATACAACAAATACGTCTTTCTTTTGCCGAAACATTGGAACATTTCAACATTTTTAAACTTAAAAAATATCGGATAACAGTAAAATTAGTTTTTAATTGATAAATTTGTAGTTTAAAGCTTGGCTTTTTTCACCAAACAAAAAGCCGACCATGGAATAAATTAAATTTCGATTCATCACAGTAATTTTCTATGTCTAAAAAGTCACTGTTGGGATTAAGACCCTAAATAACAAAAATTTGAACAAAGCTGTAAAGAATAACGTAATTGACAGGAAAAACTTTCTCAGGAAGATCGTTCCACAAACGAACGGTGCAGCTAAAAAACGAATTCTCTCTATAATCAACTACAAGGGGATGTGTTCTACGGGAAAAACGAATACTGCGTGAAACTAAATGATTATGCGGAATCAATTCCTTTATTTCGTTAGAACACATTCCGTTATAGTACCGATAGAACAATGAAACACATGCCACATTGCGGCGATGCTCTAAGGAAGCGATAGAGTTGGTTACACTACCGTCATTAATAAATATCTTTGCTCTCCCCTGTACGCGGTCGAGAATCCACAAAATAGACTTTGAAGCACCGGCCTATACATGAGAGTTGTATTCAATTTTGTGTCGGATTTAGGACTTGTAAATATTGAGAAGGTCAGAGGGAGCGAAGTATATCTTGCACCGTCGTAAAAAACCAAGGCACTTGAATGCTTCTTTCGACACATTGAAAATGTGATCGTTCCAACGTACAATGAATGCTCATGCCTCATGCCAAGAACATCAAGAGCATCTGACTCCTTAATGTCTACATTACCCATAGTCACAGACGGCATCATACCACCACGTCTGTGTATCAGAAAACAACATTGGGTCTTACACGTGTTAAAATCGACCCGATTCGCACAACCCCATTCAGATATTTTTGCCAAGTCACTTGTGAGTGTCTCTCATTCACATATCGCCTTTTCGCTTTAATCTCCAAAATACTCCGCCTACGATCAAAATAATATGAATGGCAAATGTTGCTTTCGTCTGCAAAAGAATAGATAGGATTGCAAGTGAGAAAAAGAATGTCGTTAAGAAATATTAGAAATAGAGTTGGAGAAAGAACAGAGCCTTGCGGTATCCCTGAATTTATCCTGAACTCGTCGGATGAGATCCCATCAATAACCAATCTTATAGAGCGATCTCTGAAAAAACTCGATATAAATAGAGAGAAATGACTACCAACACCAAAGGTAGTAAGTTTCGATACTAGCGCCTCATGCCAAACTCTATCAAAACGCCTTAGAAATATCTAGAACGACAACTTGCTCTCACCAAAACCATGAATGGATTTGTTCCACTTTCCGGAGAGTACCGCCAGCAGGTCGCCAGTCGAATGACCATTAGGTTCCATTGGGTTCCAAATATTTCACAAGGTGATGATTCACCATACTCTCCATATCCTTGTAAAGTGCCGAACAGACTGCTATTGGGCGGTAGTTTTCAGGGATTGGCGTTACATTAGCAACCTTCCAGCAAGATGGAAAAATACATACTTGAGATGACGCACTGAAAAGGTTGGCTAATGGACGAGCAAGCGTCGAAGAGCACTGCTTAAGGACCAATGCTGGTATGTCATCCGGCCCAGAAAATTTGTTAACGTTAAGATTTGCAAGAACCGTTTTTACAGCACGGGCTCGAAAGTATATACTAGGCATAGTCACTGAGCGAGTGCGGGCAGTGGATTGCTTTTTCAACCGGGTTCGTGAGTACTCGGTTATTCTTTATATTAACTGGAATCAAACTCACGCTATTCCTAAGTCTTTTAACGAATGACCAAATGACTGAAATGACCTTTTACTTCCCTTAGGAAAAGTAAGGACTTTAGCACGACGGCGCTGATCGTAAAGAGCTTTTTCACACCTAAGTACTGCGGTACACGAAGATCTCGCCTGTTTGCGTAGCGAATCAGTAAGGTCGCATTTATTATTGCGCCAATTGCTGAATGCTTCCTCTCTAGATCTCACAGCCAGTCTGCATGTCTGACTGAACCAAGATTTATTTCTTGATTTAATCGATATCTGTTTGGATGGAATAAACATATCCACCCCCAGCTTTATTATTCTAACGACGATCTCTGCCATGGCATCAACATTTGAGTCAAGAAAACGAAGTTTCCAATTAAAATGCCTAAAGTTGAGTACAACCTAATGTGCCTTTTCGTAGACAAAAACAGAGCGTCTCTTAGCTGCAGGTGAGACGTCATGAAGGGCGGAGAACGAAAAAGAGGCAGAAATGGTACAATGATCTGAGTTACCGAGAGTTGCGAGAACCTCAACTTCATTCTTTTCAGGACGTGAAGTGAGGAAAAGATAGAGCGTGTTATTCTGATGCCCACCAACACACGATATATGTGTAGGTTCATTCATTAATGTATTGGTATAATCAATGTATTGGCCTTCAGGTGTTGTGCGCCCAGAATGGCGTAACCAAGACGAATTAAGAACATTGAAATCACCAGCAACAACAATTTCACTGTTCGGTCAATTCGCAAGGATAATCGAAATGGAGTCAGAAAGAGAGTCGAAGCCAGATATGGTAACCTCTCTTCCCGCGCTTGGACTTCTATACAGAATCCCAAAGTTGTGCCTGATTCTGAACTTAGCCCAGAGACAGTTAAATTTCCTATCATACATGCCAAGAGTTTGCTGACATAGGTGCACAACTTCATCGTGAATGTACATTGCAAGACCCCTATGAAGATTAAAAAGGGGCAGAAGGTGATACCCTGGGATATGAAAATCCTGTGGATCAGCATTTTCAGAAACCTGGGTTTCACACAAGGTGAAAACATCCAGCCTATGGAGACAAATGTGCGCATATACATCTATTTAAAATAAGAACTTTGAGAGAAAAAGCAAGTGTACAACTTTTTTTTCTATGAAAATTGGAGTCATTTTGAGCCAAAGGCTTGTTTTTGATATTGAAATGAATTTGTTAAACTAAATAATTTTTGTATAGAAAGCTGACTAATTTACCTTTAAACTGCTTTTAATATTAACTTAATCGGTTTTGTTCTAAAAATCCAATTCGAGTAAAATTTCTCGTTTTAAAACGAATTCAAATGTTCTCTGAAGCATATACACATAATTTTACTAATTTTAAAAACGATAAACAAACCTAGTCGAAAGTGCTTTTATTTGATTGTGCTTTTATTCTAATAAATGAATAAAAAACATTAAAAAAAAATGTTCGTTTTAAGTTTGATGTCTTTTTTTTATTAATTTTAGTCACATTACATACATTTTATTATATTTAAGTTTAAAAGAATTAATTTAAAAACACTCTTAAATTTCGTTATATTTTTGCCAAAAATATGAAGGAAATTAGTTAGATGAATAAAAACACTGATACAAAACATAAGAAAAATCACTTTTAAACAATAGTCAACAATATATCGCCATATGAAATCAAAAAATTGAAATTGACTTTTTGATTGATTATGATGTATTCTTTCGAAATACATATTCCCACGAATTTTTACACTTTTACAATTGAAAATAACATTTTTATCGACAATATTCTAAACTTAACTTATATTGTTTACTTCACATTTTAAAGTTTTTTTACGTATCCTGTAAAATTTTTGAAATGTAACTTAGGGCCTTTCGAATTTCATATGACGATATGTATGTTAATTTTTAATGAAAAAAAATTTACAATTCAATTTGATTTTAATTCAAGAACACTTGTTTAAGAACAAATATTTGTGTAAATTACAAAATTTCTGCAAAGTGGTAACATATTTTTTAATCTTCGAAACAAAAATAGCCACCACTATTTATAAAAATTTGGCTTTTATAGTTGTTTTCATTCAAATATAGTATTTTACTAACATAATAATAACTAACATAATTTTACTAACATAAAAATGTTTACAATGAAAATAAAGAGCAAATATACATATTTCTGAAGATTTATTTAAAGTCAATGTTTTTTTATTTAGAAATATTTTACAATAGTTGGCTTGGTAACTCTACAATTTTATGTATGTTTTTGCAAAATAAATAAAACAATAATAGCTGACGTTTAAATACCAATTCGAACTTAGTTTCGAAACGAGTGATTTGCAGAACACCAAATAATCATTTACCCGGTTTTAAAAATTTTTCGTTTTTAAATCGATTCGGTTTACAGAACAAGGTAGTGAGTGAGTAGTGCCTGGTGTATCTTTTAAGATACAATATAACCAGTTATTTCAAATAATTAATAATATACTTTTGAAATTAAAAACGTAGTTGTTTTATTTTTAATGTTTTACACAATATATATTTTTTCATAAAAATTGGAGAGCTTGGGTATTTAAATGTTAAAATTATTTATAATAAACAGGGTGTCCCGACAGTCTCGTATGTAGAGTGCTAATCTGTCAACGCTGGTTGTGCTTTCTATGCCCGCCAGAGACTCTGGTCTCCACGCCGAACATATGGTCTATAATAGTTATAATATAAGTTGTAATTAATTTTAGTTGTATTCTAATTTTATATTCTGACCAACTTTTATTGATTTTATATGATAAGTATTGTGTGTCACTGTGCTATAGTACGTGAAACACCCGTCTAAAAATCAAGAGGCCCTGGGTTCAATCCCAGGTCAAACCATCTGACTATTTTTAATAGCGGTATTATCTCACAAAATTGCTTGCAATTTCTCTGACTAATGCATCTACCGTTCGGAGCCGGTAAATGTATGTAGGTCCCTTTGTAATGAGTCGTAAAATAAAATCGGGTACTGCTCATTCACTGAGAGAAATACCCCTTGTTCCATTTGGGATGTAGCGGGAATCATGTGTGTATATGTGCATGATGAATAAGATTTTCCATAACAGATTTAGAAATTATAAGAAAAAAAAAAAATCTATGTATAACTTAATAAATTAAAAATTTATTTTTATTTATTTATTTTTTTTTAAGCCGTCGTTCTCCCGCAACACGTGTTATTCTTTATTTTGTCGAAAAGCAACTGCGCTTAATCTACAATTTTATCTGACTTAAATAATATTTTAAAATTCTGTATTTTGCATTCCATCTTCTCTCGCACCTCGTTGCCAGACATGCCGTCAAAACTTTTGTATTTCTGAACATTAAAGAAATACGACTCCATCTGACGTCTTGAACGTTTTGTTTCTTATCTACATATAAATAAAAGAGGACTATAAAATGCGTTGTAATTTATGTTCTCTGTAATTCGCTGAACGATTTTATTTTGTAAGCCCTTAAACGAATGGTGAAGTCAAAACCATGGTTTTTATGTATATGCGGCTTCATGCGGTCCATTGGTTCGCGAGTTATTGACGTTAGAGTGAACCCCTTTGTATTGCATAAGTCTTAGTTGAAAACGATATTTGTTACAGCATTTAAACTTTGTGTGAGGAAATATTTTTTAGGAAATAACCTGTGTATATATAAACTGTGTATATAAAAAGCATATGTAGAAAGCTCTCATTTAGTGTGTGGCTTCACTAAAATTGGCCCAAACAACTTTTTCGTCAATACAAATCATTAGTCAAAAATGGGCCGAATTGGATAAGTGGGAGTAGCACCTCCCATCAAAGTAAATATTGAATTTTGTATATCTTTGGAACGGTAATAGTGGAAGGTTCTGAATTTGGTCTAAATAACTTTGTAGTTAATACATATCATCAGTCGAAATATGGGCGAAATTGAATAAGTGGTTGTGGCATCTTCCATACAAATATTGATTTTTGTATATCTAGAGAACGATTAGAATGGAAGGTTCTAAATTTGGTATAAATGACTTCTTAGATAGTACAAACCATCCGTTTAAAAGTGGGCGGAATTGGATAAGTGGGCATGGTACCACCAATACAAATTAAACAATGATTTTTGTATATTTTGAGAATGGTTAGACTTAAAGTTTATAAATTTGGTATAAACATCTTGGTAGTCAGTAGAAACCGTCATTAAAAAATATATAGAATTTTGCATGTGTAAGAGTCAAAGCTTTCTTTATCTATCCACATTAGTCAAAACGCAAGTACTACATAAAGGCTCCAAGCAACGCAGGAGGGTATACTCTAGTAACTTATAAAAAGCGTTGTATTTGATGTTCTCTGTAATTCGCTGAACGATTTTATTTTGTAAGCCCTTAAACGAATGGTGAAGTCAAAACCATGGTTTTTATGTATATGCGGCTTCATGCGGTCCATTGGTTCGCGTGTTATTGACGTTAGAGTGAACCCCTTTGTATTGCATAAGTCTTAGTTGAAAACGATATTTGTTACAGCATTTAAACTTTGTGTGAGGAAATATTTTTTAGGAAATAACCTGTGTATATATAAACTGTGTATATAAAAAGCATATGTAGAAAGCTCTCATTTAGTGTGTGGCTTCACTAAAATTGGCCCAAACAACTTTTTCGTCAATACAAATCATTAGTCAAAAATGGGCCGAATTGGATAAGTGGGAGTAGCACCTCCCATCAAAGTAAATATTGAATTTTGTATATCTTTGGAACGGTAATAGTGGAAGGTTCTGAATTTGGTCTAAATAACTTTGTAGTTAATACATATCATCAGTCGAAATATGGGCGAAATTGAATAAGTGGTTGTGGCATCTTCCATACAAATATTGATTTTTGTATATCTAGAGAACGATTAGAATGGAAGGTTCTGAATTTGGTATAAATGACTTCTTAGATAGTACAAACCATCCGTTTAAAAGTGGGCGGAATTGGATAAGTGGGCATGGTACCACCAATACAAATTAAACAATGATTTTTGTATATTTTGAGAATGGTTAGACTTAAAGTTTATAAATTTGGTATAAACATCTTGGTAGTCAGTAGAAACCGTCATTAAAAAATATATAGAATTTTGCATGTGTAACAGTCAAAGCTTTCTTTATCTATCCACATTAGTCAAAACGCAAGTACTACATAAAGGCTCCAAGCAACGCAGGAGGGTATACTCTAGTAACTTATAAAAAGCGTTGTATTTGATGTTCTCTAAATGCGCCAACCGATTTTACTTTGTAAGACCTCAAACGAAAGGTGAAGACAATACCAAGTTTTTATGTATATGCGGTTTATGTAGATCCATTGGTTCGCGATTTTTTGACGTTAGAGTGAACCCCTTTGTAATAAATATAAGTTGTCCTATGTTCGTCATTTTATAACTTGAGAATCACTAAACAAATTTACAAACCAATACATGTTGGAAGGGTGTGGAATGAGTGGTCCCTCCCATAAAAAGACAATATTGATTTTTGTATATCTTTAGATCAGTAAGGTTCTGAATTTGGCTTTAATAACTTCTTAGTCAATTTAATTCATCAGTCGAAATATGGGCGAAATTGAATAAGTGTTTCTTGGTCCAAAAAACTTTGTGGCCAATATAAATCATCACTAAAAAGTGAGCGGAATTGGATAAGTGGGAGTGGCATCTGCTTTACAATGTAAATATGCATTTTTGGAACGGTAATAGTGAAAGGTTCTGAATTTGGTCTAAATTACTTCGTGGTCAATACCATCATCAGTTGGGCAAATTTCAATAAGTAAATATCGATTTTTGTATATCTAGAGAACGGTCAGAAAGGTAGTTTCTCAACTTGGTCTATATGACTTTGTTCAAACTTTCACAAGGCCTTTTCTTTTGTTGGCAAAACGTGCAGGCGCAAAATGTGACAACCTTGAACTGTTATTCGCATGCATATTGTATTACGTAGTTTTAATTATGGTTTTCTATGTTTGTTTTGCTTTATTTTTTTATAATTATTTTAAAATAAATAGATTATTATTTTTATTAATTATTATGTTATTTTATACATCTATTTGTGCCTTATTGTTGATCGTGGGTTCGCAATGCAGCAGTTTAATAATTGTTGATGACCATGGGAACCACGATTCAGCAATTTTAAAAATTAAAATATTCTTTGTTAAATAAATATATAAGACTTCAATTTTGAATTAATGAAATGAGAAACAATTAATCAATCAGAAAAAACGGTTGTTTTATTTTCTCCCCTCTACACAAAATAACCAATTTTCAAGTGCTTGTGTTATCATTACAACTGTCATAATGGTATTACCTGGACAAACCTAACGATTTTTTAAAATACAAAATTTTAATTTTATTTGGTAATCAAGTCCTAGCGACATTACCTGGTTCAGTAAACTAACTGATCAAACCAGACTCGGCACTCAATACAAATCATTAGTTTTAAGGCATTCCTTTAAATATTTCTTATGAGGAATACATTTCATGGGTATAGAACCAAAGGCTCTCAGCAGCGCGGGTGGGATACTCTAGTAGTGAACAAATCAGCATTACCTTTGCAACATTAAGCTCCTTATAGGAGTAAAAGGAACACAGTCAGCCACGAACTGCGATTCATAATATTAGAGAAATATATTGTTATGTTTTTACCTTTTTAAAAACGTGTTTTTATGAGTAGATTGTACTATAGTTAAAATAAAATAAATTTTGTGCTTGGTTTTAATTAAAAATCCTTTATTCAACACAGTTATGTGCACCACTGCTTGTAATCTTTTTACAGGCAATAACAATTTTTATTCTTAATTACTCTGTCTGCTTACAACTTTGTAAACAACAACAATTACTCGACAGATATTTCTTCCTAAAGATCTTCAAACCCGATCGTAGTTATAACTTAGGTTCGATCACAACCTTTTCAACCAGAGGTTATCAACACTTAACTCTCCTTTACTGAATTAGCTCCAACTAAACTAGTTTTTTTACTTCACTATTAGCTTCACGAGTTCACTCCTTATAAACTTTCTTCACACCAATAACACATTCGCTGAGTTAACTTTACTTAAACTGTACTCGCTGAGTTTACGACACATAAACTGATTGCTGTTAGCATCGATGTGCTTTTTATATGGCTGAGTAAACAACACATCGAAAGCTCTCGAACCTCTCGATATTTCAGGTAAATTCCATTTCTTTCTTTTAATTTATTTTTAGTTCTTTTGTAGCCATGCGTATGTGAACATCTACCTCTTTCAGCTCTTCGTATTTGTTATTGCTTGTGTGTTGTCTATTACTTGTTTTCTTTGCTGCTTATTATTGTTGCTGCCCTGTTATTTTTATTTACTTTATCTCTGCTAATGGTTGTTGTTGTAGATTTGGTTAATTGTAAACAGCACGTATAGTTGTTCCTGCAGCTTTTGTTTATTTATTTTAGCGATGTAATAGACGATGTGGTGCCCAACCTTATTTTTGTAACAATATATAATATTGTTATTGTACTGTGAGATTTTTGAGTATTAGTTTGTGTAAAAGTTGTTAGTGTGTTATCCTGGTACAGCCGTAACGATTTGTGTATTTGATGGTATTGCCGTACCGATTTTTGTATTTGACGGCATTGCTAATTCGACCATTCTTGTCTAAAACAAACTCACATGTTTAAAAATTAACGGATAAAAAACAGAGGATATGAGAGCATTTGAGACATTTCCAAACTATAGGCAATTAGGTAAACAAGGATATTCCTTTGCCTACGTCAGTTTAGTTATCGTTTGGCTGTCATAAAGAAAACTCGTTTTTAGGCGTAAATAAAAGTGTTGTATAAATGAATATTAAATGCAAGAAAAAAGGTAGGTAGGTAGGTACGAAAGGCGGTACCGAAGTACCCCACTCAGAGATCACAGTGGCCCATTGTGGGAAGACCTTTCGCTGAAAAGAAATAAAGAAAAAGATTGGATGGAAAAGAGAGAGGAAAAACAGAGGGAGAAAAAGAAAGAAGAAAGAAATAGAAAGAGGGTAAGAAAGAGTGTACAAAAAAAAACACGGATGCCCAAAAAGAGCCGGGCATCACCTAATGAGCCAGCTAAGACCGACAGAAAGCCCTCCAGGTCGCATATCACCCAAGCTATCAAAAGAGCCCTGCCTCAGAATCCTGAGCCTGCGCTCATAAAGACCCGGGCAGTGACAGAGTATATGTTCTACTGTCTCCGGATCCTCTGTGTCGCCGCAAACTCGGCAGAAAATAGGGGAGTCCGCTTCCCAAATCCCAGTTTTCGCCCTCAGGGTGCAGTGCCCAGTCACAAAGCTTATCAGAACCCTATGAGATTCCCTTCTCAGACTGAGGAGGACCCATTCTGTCGTAGAGCGGTTAAGTCGGCCATAGCCATGGAAATTCTAGTCTCTTCTGCTCCTCCATGACTCCTCTGCTCTACGACGGGCCTAGCTATTAATCAAGCTCTCAAAAAAATAAGTGGCGCTTTCACAGATGCACCCCCCTATAATATGCCCCCAGCCTCGCCCACTCTTGCCAGTTCATCTGCAATTTCATTTTCCCTTACGCCAGCGTGCCTCGGAACCCAGCACAGTTTTACACTGCACACATCCAGGAGCGACGTGGGTACTCGTGCACAATTCAACTAGCCTTGAGCTGACATGGCGACCAGTCAGCGCCCTAATAGCCGCCTGACTTCCAAGTAAATGATCACACCATCCCCTCAGCAGCTAAGTCACGAAAACGCTCGGCTTCTCTGAGGACGAAGATCTCGGCCTGAAAAACGCATCCGAGAGCCTAAAGGGCAGTTTAATGTCACTATCCACAAGGTAAATCCCCGCACCAGTGCCCTCCTCGGTCTTAGATCCATCTGTAAAGTTGGCGTGGCCATTCAAAAGTCTATTAACATCATGCCAAGAATTTCTTTCTAGAAAAACAGTCACTGGGCACATGTTAAAGTCGCATTTCTTGATCCTATAGTGCGTAGAACCAGCACGGGTGACCGTATGCGCACCCCAATCCAGCCCTCTTAAAATGGCAGAGTGTTCATAACCCAGAGCCTTGGTCAGGTCTCCTTCAAAAATTCTTAAGAAGCTCGTCGTCGGTACTCAAGGACAGATCATCAACCCCCTGCGTTCAACTTGTGCTCCCGAGAGGGTTGGAGTTTCCAGGCGCCAATAGCTCTTCTTCCAGCTCCTTCTGAAGTTAAGCCTGCTGGGTAGCAAGACTCAGATTCAGAAGAGCCAGCGCGTTATCCTCTTCCAAAGCTAGTCCATCATCAGATGGAACTGCTTAAACGGAAAATAACATTATTTAAATTTAATTCCATATTCTTATCATCTTTCCAGCCGAGTAGGCCGTAAAGGGATGGACCATCCACGCAGTGACAGGGTACGTGGACTAGGCAACAACTTACAACCGGTCCGTGCCATAGCACCGAAAGAGAGCTATTAGCGACCAGTTGTCTTTATACACTCAACTGACTATACAGGTCCTCGGCACAGCTACCTACCACCTTGAACTTAAAAGTGTTGGATAGCCCTTAGTATGCCAGCCTTTATGGAACCAACAATTAATACAAACAACGGAGCTTGGCCCAAAAAAAAACCTACCGACGGAAGCATTAATTAAAGGGACTTCAGCTGATACTTAAGCCACCAAATCTCGTCAAGTTGGCTATCTAGGCGGTGGAAGATAGTGAGAAAATAAAAATTGTAAAACAACAACAACGTGGATTTATTTCATTTTGTCGCAATTAAAAAGAACTTACAAGTTTTAAAAAAGGTTAAAACGTAACATTGGTGTCAAAAGTGGGATGCGCATATGAAATAAAATAAATAAAAATTAAATAAATAAAAAAATGAAATATCAAGAATTAAAAAAGCACATGCCCAAACGCGAATTAAACAAATTGGAGTTGTCAACAACTGCTAATAAGAACGAATTACAAAAACGTCTATTAGTAGAATTTCAGAGACGCGGTATAGACATGATGAGAATTATCCTGACGTTAATTCGTTGCTGGCTGCTATGACGAAAAAAATGCAGGTTCAGAGCAAAATGCTTTTAGCTGAGGTACGAGGAACATCTAGCGCTGATAACGAAAAGTTTTTGGCGCAGGTAAAAGAATCTTCTAAAGCTAATAACGAAAAGCTTTTGGCGAAAGGCTCTTAGTCCAGGTACGAGAATCTTATAGACCTGATAAGCAAAAGTTTCTGAAGAAACAAACAAATTTGAAAAAACAACCGAGAAGTTACGAGAAATACATGAGACGGTAAACAAAAGGGTAAATGGTGTGGAGACAAGAATGTTAAAGTTCGAGAATAATGTTGACGAAAAATTAAATGTAATGGAGGAGAAAATCAACAGTCTCCAGTGCCAAAAACCGGAAATGATATGCCACACGTACTCAAAAGTTGTAAAATTATACCTTATGCAGATGACACCTTAATATATGCGGAAGGAGAAACAGATGGGCAATATAAACAATATCTACTACACGACATAAACAACATAAATTATTGGCTAAAGATGAATACACTAAAGCTAAATGAAAATAAAACCAAGCTACTTGAAATTAACATGGACGGTGATTCAATAATTAAAACTAATGATGAGACAATAGAAAAAATTAATAAAATAAAATACCTCGGGTTTATAATTGATAAGGACTTGAAACTAAATGAACACATTGATTATATTGGAAATTGGTAAAAAAAATTGGATTCTTAAAACGGGTTAGAAATAAAATATCAATGATAACTGCAATCAATATGTAATATTATAATACAATGATAAAACCTCACTTTGAATTCGGATCTACAATTTTATATACCTGCTGCTCGACAACACAAATAGAAAGACTGCAAAAACTACAAAATAAGGCCAATTCAACTTATGTTGGACATACTAAAATGGTTAAATATCCAACAGAGACTGATCCTAAACACCTTATAATTTATTCAAAAAATAAAAATCGGAGAAGCGCCTTGTTATCTAATCGAACAACTCAGATATGTAAGAGATGTTCAACCGTACCACCTGCGAAACACTGAAGATATCCGTTTATTAAGGCAACAACAACATCAATGCAGAGGTCACTTTTTTTCAAGGGATTAAACTTCACATTGTGCTACCGGAATTTGTAAAAACGAAAAAAAACTTTTATATGTATAAAAGAAATATTGTTCAATTTGTAAGAAATAATGAGATAAATCTTATTTAGTACAATAATTTAATTTTAAGGATGTTTAAAATATTATGAATACTTCTAAATAAATAAATAAATTAAATAAGTGGTGCTTATATCATCATTAGGAAAGTGCAGATGGCAAGACTTCATCCAAACTAATAGTAGTGCCTTCCTCTAAAAGAAGTCTTAAATGAGTTCCGTAATGGAGCCAGCGGAGGACACCTTGGGGTGACAAAGACTCTGAAAAAACTAAAACAACGTTTTTATTGGGTTGGATGTCAGCAAACAGTGGCGGATTTGATAGCAAACTGTACCGAGTGTATTGTAGCTAAAGATCCAGTAAGCAGAAGCCGAGGTCAGCTGCAACAATGTCACTCGGGCGCACTCTTCGAGCAGATAGCGGTCGATGTATCAGGCCCTTTTCATGTTAGTAACGCCGAAAATCGTTGAGTTCTCGTTGTAATAGATTGCTATATTTTTTGAGCAAATGGATGAAGGATTGGGACGAACACCTACCGAGGTTTCTACTGGCTTACCGATCAGCTGTCCATGTCTCAACATCTAGATCACCTTTCAAGATTGTTTTTGGGACTGAGGTAAAATTACCTGGTGACTTAGAGTTTGGTGTAAGCCTACTATAGGGAGGAATGCCACATACGCTGGAAAACAGGAAAGCCTCAACGAACTTCACGAATTTGTGCGCACACGAATTAAAATGGTCAGCGATAAAATTAAAGCCAGATATGACCGTGACCCTTTCATGAGGGACAACTGGTTCTGCCTTATAAAGTAGTCAAAAGGTTAAAAGATGTGGTATACAGAATACAGAAGAACAATAGCCCGCGATCAAAAATAAATATGGCACATACCGAGCGACTGGGAAAAAAGATAATAAGCCTATTCGGGACGAACAGGCTTAAGTGGGAGACAGTGTTACGAAAATAAAAATGTTTAAAAAGAAAATACACCACATCAGGGACTGTATTGTGGGATTTATGTATTTTGGTTTGTAAATATAAAAGTTGATAATGTGTTACCCTGGTATTGCCCTACTGATTTGTGTATTTGATGGTATTGCCAATTCGACCATCTTTGGTAAAACAATCTCACATGTTTAAAATTAACGGATATAAAACAGAGGATATGAGAGCATTTGAGACATTTCCGGAACTTTCCAAACTATAGGCGATTAGGTATATAAGGAGACTGCTTTGCCTAAGTCAGTTTAGTTATCGTTTGGCTGTCATAAAATAAAGTCGTTTTTAGGCGTAAATTAAAGTGTTGTATAAACGAATATTGCAAGAAAAATAAGAATAGTGCCAGAAAAATAAGTTGTTGTATTAAGATATAGTGAGGAAATAAATTCTATAAAACAACCACAACGTGGGTTTACTTTATTTTGTCGTAATTAAAAGAACTTAAACGTTTTAAAAAAGGTTAAAGCGTAAAAATAAAGAAACCATTTCCCCGTTGCGTGTTGTATCGAATGATTTTTAAGAGCTTTCGGACTTGATTTAAGAAAAACACATAAAATGTACAGAAATGTGTATTGGCAGTTCCTGCAATGCTTCTGGCAGCTCTTCACACCAAATACGGCAATTTCGTTTGTATCCATTTAACCAGAAATAAGCTTCGTCGCTGAACACAATTTTCCGATAAAAAAGGAGATCTTATTCAACTGAATTTTGATAATAAAATTCAATAACCTGCAAGCGTTTTCCGTTTGTAAGTCGATTCATAATTAAATTATAAACTAAACTGAAAATGTTTGACAGTTACATGTTACACGAAAACAGCTAAACTCCAAAAACAGTGTTGCCAAAAAGAAAGTTGCTAAATAACCGCCCGATGCTTATGCATGTATGCTATCGGGCAAGATTCCGACTAAATCTAGGGAAATGTGCTTCCAGACGAAGCCTTTGGAGCAGCGTTGCAGATTGATGATTTTATAATATTTTTAATGATTTTTCACCAAAATATGATTTGATGATTTTTCTCTCAGATGATGATTTTTTATTTTTTTAAATTATGATAATTTATTTTAAGTAGTTTGTACAATATAAATTATTTTTTCTAAAAAAAATGAAATAAAAAATTAACGGTTAATTTTTAAAACAAAAAAGATAAGTTTCAAGCAGATTGGCCTTTTTGCTTTTGTTTACTATGTACATATGTACCCTGTGTCTAACTTGCATAAAAATATACGAGTACGAGTATCATTGTTTCAGTGCATAACAAATGATTTAAAAATCACTTTTGAAGAAATTTAATTGAAAAAAGGAAAATCGTATTTTTATATAGTTTGATACATTAATAAAATACATAAATATTTAGTACGAAAAGGTATTACGTATACGTTTGCAAACATCCTATTGTATGTTTATACTATTTAATTATTTTCAATAAAATATTTTTATTTGAAAACGAAGAAACTTTGATTTTATTTTAACGATGTTATTTAAAAAGAAATTTTATGTCTTGACCCTTCAAAAATTATGAATAAAATATATCTTCTTTGACAGTATTTATATAAAGCTTTCCCCCACTTAATAAATGAGGAAGATATTCAAGTTTTAGATTTAGAGCTTAGAGAACTTCGTCTTGCCAACTCTAGATAACACTATGCAACAAATTAAAAAAGTTTTCTGACCATGGGTAACCACAATTTTTTTTTTTTTTTTTTTGATGCGATATGGTCGCCTAACTTTAAAAATCATCAGCATTTCAGATTTTATGGATAAGTTTTTTTCTTTTTTGAATTTTTTTTCTAAAATTTGAGATTTTTGAAGAGGCTGCTTCATACATTCTCTTATTCACTTATCATACATCTTCATGATAACTTTGAAATCATCATGATAACTTTGAAATGACTTATTCGATTTCGTTAAGCCATATGTTAAAAATTTTCAAATTATACCAGCTTCAGACATTCTAATATCATTTTTTAATATAACCAATATTTTTGGAGTTATTGAGAAACTAATTATAATTTTTTTTAATTGTGATATATTTGATTTCTAAAAATTCACACAAAATGAAAAGCAACAAATATTTACTAGATTTACTATTGATTCACAAAGTTGCATATAATAGAAATAAAATAATTATATTATTCCCAATAAAGTGAAAGTACCTACCTAGTACCTAAATTTTTTTCGCGGCTTAGTTGTGAATAACTCTGAAACTATTGAAACTACAAAAAAGTTTGTTTAGGTGATTTATAGGAAATTTTATGTATATATTTTATAGGAAATTTTGTTCTTAAACGTTTGGTGGTACTTGTGGTTGGTGGTTGGCATTAAAATCGGTCAAGTCGTTTTCAAGTTATGATGAAATATTATATATTGATATTGCTACCATATTTTGGGCGAAAAATTTGTCACGCTCATAAAAAAAATTTTGAGCCCGATAGAAAAAAACTGAAAACGTATGTGATGAATTCAGCGCATCAAAATCATTATATTCCATATAGTTTTATTTAAAGACGTTTTTTGCTGTAGACCAGTTTAATCAGTATTTCTATCTTGTAATATGTTTAGTCTCTTTAAAAAGAGATGTTTTGCAACTGGGATGTTAAAAATAATTAAATTTTGTTAAGCCAAAAATTATTAGAATTCGAAACTTATTATAAAAAACTTATATAAAAAATTTGAAAAATGTTAAAACAAAACGCATACGAGTTTGTTTAATTTTTTTTTAAGTTTTTTAAACATGTTTAACTTTAGTTGTGTGAACATGATATAAAAAACCTCGTACAAACTATTATAAGAATTTTTAAAAATATTCACAACATTGACTCTTTTAGTAAAAAAGAGACTTAGTGACTATTAAGAAAATCTCTTATTATATCACGTATAGAAGTTCTGCACTTTTCACTAAATGACAGAGTCAGTTCCCTGACGAACGGTTCAATCATTACGTGGTTAAAATTGCTGTGAAGCAAATCAGTAGAATATCTGGGGCTTAGATCATATACATGTTATCTTTAAATATTTATTCTGTATTATCTTTAATTTCCTTCTATAAGTTTTAGAAGCCTTGAAAAACGAAACTTGGCAAGCATTAATCATAATAGTCCGAATACACATCTTGTATAAAGGAATCTTATTCTTACAATTAAGCTTAGATCTCTTGTTGAGTAAGGGATAAAGACCGCACCTTACTATCTTCTCGCCAATATATTCCAAGTGCTGTTTAAATTATAACTTTTTATCTAAAATAACTTCTAAATATTTTACATTATCTCTAGAATAAATATTTTTGGTAGGGATACGTTTCAGAGATCTATTATTCAGAAATATTATAGCATGAGTTTTCATATCACTAACCTTGATTTTCAAAATATTTGTAGGTAAGCTTTAAACCACAATGTATACAATGACGACACACCTGCAAAAATGACAACAACCATACAAGAAATTTTTAAACTATCCTCCATTCTCTTGATTATTGTGTTCGAGACCTAAAAGCAGTAAATAAAAACAGTCATCCGCGTAAAAGACCATTTTATGATACCTGGGAATAATAATATCCGAAATGTAAATTGAGTAGAGTTGGTGATAATCCTGACCCCTGCGGCTGGCCCGCAGGTATTTGTCGATCATGTTGTCGAGCATGTTATCGATATATACAACAAATGAGCGTTGATTCAAAAAACTCTTTTTCTGCAGATGCAGTGTCTGAAAGTAATAATGGGACAGCATTTATTTTTAATTTTGTTCCTCAATATCAAATTAATTTAAAAATCTTTAGGAAGAATGATAGTTGTTTTTAAAAGATTACATTAAATTTACTAAATTAAATCTACTAAATTTACAACAACAAACATTTATAATTAAGTAAAAATAAAAATATGTACTGCGATTTTAGTGCCAAAGTAATGATGGGATCAGCGTTTCCAGAAGCTTTGGAAGGAAAATCATCATTTGGCGAAAAAATATCATATTTCGAAAACAAAAGTCATCATTTTTTTATTCAATTATTTTAGTGCAAAACCATAAAAGTAATAACAATTAATTTTTAAAAGGAAAAACAGATGTCTTATTATATGAACTAAGCATAAAATGTAATTTATTTCGATATTTGGTTTCATTTAGATTGACTTTTGAGAATATTTGAACAACGTTTTCAGAAAAACTAGGAAATATCATTAAATTTTGGGCAATTTTTGAAAAGAATGGAAGTCTAAAGCTTTTCTTTTTCTAAAATAATGTATTACATTGTTATGAGATTTTACTTCAAGTATTACAACAACCAATATCTTAATAATAAATAAATAAAATTACTAAAAACACAGAATTAAGAAAAAGTTGATTGAAAAACCTTGTACAAACTTCAAATATTCCAAGAAATTTTTAAAATAATCTCTAGACTTACTTCTTTAGTAAAAAAGAAATTTAATGACCATTTAGCAAATTCATTATTATGTCATATGTGGAAGTTCTCCACTTTTTTAAATGACGGAGTCACTTCTCTAACGAATGATTCAATCATTACGTAGCCAAATTTACTGCGCAGAAAATCAGTAGAGTATCTGGGGCTTAGGACATGGATTTTTAAAATTTGCATACTATATTACCTGAAGTTCCTTTTCATATGATCTAGAGGTTTTGAAAAATCATACCTGGCACGCATACATTTGTCATAATGGTTCGAATACACATTTTACACAAGAGAATATTATTTTTGCAATTAAGTTTAGATCTCCTGTTGATGAAGGATTGCCGTCTCCGAAAAATATATTCCAGTCCTGTTTAAGTGATAATTTTTTATCTAAAATAACTCTTAGATATTTAATATTATCCGTTAGTGAGATCATAACTCCTCAAGAGTAAACATGTCTTGTAGGAATACATTTCAGCGACCTATTATATGGAAATATTATAGCCTGTGTTTTACTATCATAAACGTTTATTTTCCATCTGTCAAAATATCTATGGTTTAGTTTTAAACTGTCCTCCATTCTCTTGACTATCGCGTTTGACCCTATACTACAGCAAATGAAAGCACTATCATGCGCGTAGCTATTTCATGATTCCTGAGAATGGTAATATCCGATACGTACATTAAGTAAAGAGTTGGAGATAATATAGCATGTTGACGACCGAAACAATAAAAGAGCGTTGATGCAAAAAAACTCTTTATAATTTTCTGCAGCTAAGTTTGAAAATTAAATGTACCAAGCTTAAATAGCAGACCGTCATGCCGTATAGAAACGAAAGCCTTTTCGATATCTGGAAAAATAACACCAGTACTCTTCTTTAGATTTCTTTTGTTACGCTCAAGATAATTAACAACTCTTTTCAGTTGATGTACAGCAGTAGAATGCTCCCTACTGTCGCGGGTTAATGATATTGTTCTGATTAGAAAAATCCAAAATTCTATTAAAGAATTTTTTCTCGAATACCTTGTCCAATAGATCAGTGTAGAAATTGGGATAACTTTAGTAATTAGGCATATTTTTGCTATATAGTGCCATTAATGCCATCCAAAACTGTGACCTTACTATTCCTTAATCGCTGTACAAGGATTGCCTAGTTTGACAATCGAAAATGATATGCAAAATCTTAAAAATTTTCTTATATATGCCGTAAAACCCAATACAAAAATTTCTCTCGTTTTTTTTTAATGTTCACTGTTCAAGTTCTTTTATTATACAAACATTATTTTACAAAATTTCAGCTTAAGTTGATAATTCTTAGCGGTTAAATTCCAAAAGTAAAACAAAAAATCAAAAATATAAAAAAGTATGTATTCATACTTACATACATACTCGTATGTATGTAGATATGTTTTAATACACAAGCCTGCGTATGTCCATATTCTCACATTTGCATACTATTATTACCATTACTACGACTATACAAATGTACTAACATACAAAAGTTCGTAAGCTTACGACAGGCATACCGTACAAACAAGCGTCCGTGTATGTACATATGTATGTACATATTGCGTATAATTATCAACAGTACTAAAATTGAAATTTTAAGAAAAATAAGTACGCCCAAAATTAAACAATATAAAAAACAGTAATCAAAAATGTGCAAATTATTATAATTTAAGTAGATGCGTTAACATGTCGGCCATTGAAACTACTTGTTTCAATCAATAGGTAAAACAGCTAATTTAGCAACAGGATGACGAAGAGTAGGGGTTGCCGTTTTTACGTCAGCAACTCGAACGTACCCATCTGCACCACATATTACATTTACGATTCGACCGATCGTCCATTTCATAGGATGAACATTTTCTTCATGAATTACTACCAGATCATTTACCTTTAAATTTCGTTGAGGAGTTTGCCATCGGTACCGTTCTTGTAATTGAACTATATACTCTTTGTGCCACCTATACCAAAAGTGAGATTTTATAGCTGTGATTCTTCGCCAATGCTGAAGACTGGAGATATCGCAATTTAACTCCACCTTTTGAGGAATATTTTTTAATGTACATCCAATTAAAAAATGACCCGGCTTCTAAATCATTAGGGTTAGTTGATGTGGAAGCAATAGGGCGAGAATTCATAACCGCTTCAATTTCTACTAAAGCCGTAGATAACTCCTCAAATGAAAGACGAGTATTTGAAAGTGTTCTAAATAAGTGACCTTTAGCGATTTTAACCGCTGCCTCCCACAACCCTCCAAAATGTGGTGCTCGAGGAGGGATGAATCGAATGCTGTGTATGACAGAATTTCTGATTTAATTGGTTCTTCATGAAATTTTTTATAGAACTCTTTTAATTTTGCCTCTGCACCAACAAAGTTTGTTGCGTTGTCGCAGTAAATTTTTGCAGGCATACCTCTGCGTCCGACAAATCGTTTGAGAGCGGCTATGAATGCATCACCGGACAAGTCTGATACCGCTTCAAGATGGACAGCCTTTGATACGAAGCATACAAATACGGCTATATAGGACTTATATGGACGTTTTCCTCAAATTCTTAAATAAGTCAAAATAGGACCAGCGAAATCAACACCAACAACTTCAAATGGGCGTGAACCAACCACAGGATCCTTTGGAAGATCTACCATCACTTGGCTGAGTAACTTAGGCTTGTAATGAGAGCAATGATCACACTGATAAGCAATTTTTCTGGCTAATAATCTACAATTTGCTATCCAAAATTGCTGTTGAATTAGAGAGACCAAAGCCCGAGGGCCAGCATGATAATTATTTTGATGAATATACGTAACTATTACGTTGACAAATGGATCTGTCTTGGGTAGGAGCAAAGGAAATTTAGTCTTAGTTGGGAGATTAGAGTTGAGTAATCGACCACCGACTCGAATAAGTGGTATAGTGGATACGTCATCAATAAATAAAGCCAAAGATGAAAATTGACCCGTAACGATTTCTTTTTTTATTAATTTATTAAATTCTGCAGCAAAGTGGTGTTGCTGAATTACCCAAACAATCCTTAACAACGCATGGTTTAGCTCATCTGAAGAAATAATGAGGTCTTTGAATGGGATACGCAAAATATAGGATATAATTCTAAGACATTTTAAATAGTTGCTATATTTGTTTATGACATTCAACCTATAGGGTAAATCTGAACTGCTGATAATTAAAACTGTCTTCTTTTTCTCCAAAAGCTTTCCTGCTTCACTTAGGTTAGTGTTATCATTGGTTGGCCATTGAGAATTTGCATGCTGTAAAAATGTTGGACCATTGAGCCAAAAAGATTCACATAAGACAGATACCGAACACCCTCGGGATACTAAGTCAGCTGGGTTCTGGTCAGTAGGGACATATCGCCAAGAGATATCAACGGAGTATTCTTGCACTTCTGCCACACGGTTTCCGACGAATGTTGATAGCGATGAAGAATGACTGTTGATCCAATGAAGGGTAATTTGTGAATCGGTCCAAAAATACACTTTCGAAATGGTATATTTAATATGACATTTTAGTAGATTCCAAAATTTTGCGAGTAGGTGTGCACCGCATAACTCCGACCTTGTCTTTGTTGGCGCTACGCGAGACTTAGATGCCACCAAATTTACTGCAATATTGTCGTATGAATCCTTACAGACAAAGTAAATACAACAGCCGTAAGCTTTAACAGATGCATCACAAAATCCATGAACCTCCATTGTTATTGTATTTGGCATACGAACAAAACGATTAATCCTTAGTTGATGTAAATTATGAAAATCTGCAACGATATTATTCCAAGCCGTATCAGTTTCTTGTGGGACAGATTCATCCCAATCGCATTTCAGAAGCCAAAGTTTTTGAAGAAGGATTTTTGCCCTTATAACTAGAGGGCTAAGTAGACCAATAGGATCAAAAAGGGTAGATGTTAGAGACAAAATTGAGCGTTTTGTAATTTTCGAGTACGACTTATTAGGACAAAATTTAAAATGAAATGTGTCTCTTGTTGGATGCCATGAGATACCCTATGTGGTCATGATATCCTTATCAACACATGCTTCTTTCACCTCGTTATTAGCAAATTTTAATTCAGAGCAATTACTATGCCATTTTGATAAGGAGAACTTTGAGTAACTTAAAATATCTGTAACCTCGTTTTTTATGAGCTGTAATGTACGTAAATCATCTGCTCCTGTAATCATATCACCTACGTAAAAATCGGTGGTAATAACTGCCTTGCCGATTTTATGTGTGCTAGGATACCGCTCTGCAGCATAACGTAAACTGAGTATTGCGAGATATGGAGCAGACGCTGTACCGTATGTGACGGTATTAAGAACATAAGTTTTAATAGGCTTTGAAGGATTATCACGCCACAAAATGAGCTGTAAGTTTCTGTCTTCAAGGTGAACTAATACCTGCCTATACATTTTGACAATATCAGCATCGGTGACATCTGAAACGAAACAGAGTAATTAGTAATGTATTCTGAATAGTCGGACCTACCATCATGATTTCGTCGAGAGATAATTGTGATGATGATCGACATGATGCGTCGAAAACTAGCCTCAGCTTAGTTGAGACAGTTTCAGGTCTTATCACGCAGTGATGGGGAATGTAATAGTGTGGGCCGGAGACAGCTGAATCTAATTGAGTTATATGACCCAGTTCTTCATACTCACGTAAGAAATTTGTGTAGCCTTCCTTTAACTGTAGGTTCTTCATTAGTTTTTTCTCTAGGCACAAAAATCGACGTTCTGCTATATCTCTTGAATCCCCAAGATATTTAGGATCATTTTTGAGAGGCAGTTTTACCATAATTTGACCATTATTTTCAACCACGACATTTTTTAGAAAATGTTGTTCACACTGCTGCTGCTCTGGAGTCATACTTTGACGCTTACATTCAACTGATTCTAACTTCCATAAAATTTCAATATTTTTACTGATTTCATTTGAATTTGTCTCCAATAATGTATATGAATGTTTTGAAGAAGATACAGTGGATTTGCTTGTGTACCTTCCTGAGACAATCCACCCCAACAATGTTTTCTGAAGTGTTAGTAAATTTTCTTCACAACGAATTTGCCCCACGGATAAAATTGAGAAAAATAGCTCAGCATCTAAGAGCATGTCTATGCCTCGTCGACAATAAAATTCTGGATCTGCTAGCTCTACGTTTGACGGCAGCTTAAATTCCTTTATGGACATAGTTTCATCTGGATGGTAGCCCGTAATGTTGCGAGATATTAAGAATTCAAGGGATATTTCAAAATTGTTTAATCTGGATTTAATTGTGCTTTGAGTTTTGAATGCTACTTTAACACTAGACGAGCCAATGCCCTCGACATCTACAGAATTTTTAGTCTTCGTTAAATTTAGTGCATTAGGAAGGCCTTCACTTATAAAATTCACTTGTGAACATGAGTCCAGAAGTGCTCGTGCCAATTGATACTTTTCTTCAGAATCGCGAATTAATATTATTGCTGTTGCCAAAATTACATTACTTTCTCTAGGTTTGCAAACTGGTTGAAATGTGCCATGAACTACAACTGAACTGAATTTTTTGAATTAGAAATTGATTAATCCTTGGTAAATCTTCTGCACTGCGCGTCTAATTGTTGACAACGTTTATCCAACATTGAAGAGCAGTTAGACCAAGAGGGTAATTGATTGTAATCAATAAGCTCGTCCCACTTTAGTTTAGTCTGTGGATCAACCTTACTTAGCTAAATGAATGACAAATGCACCACAAATTTGTTCATGCGTACCAAGTGGTCTAAGTGAGCTATAAAGAGCTGATATTGTATCCACAATATTTCGCAGTTGATTGGGAACAGGTTTTGACGATTTTGGATCTCAAACATAGCGGTAACGTTTTCCAAAAAAATTAATGTATTGTTGTCATATCTCTCCTTTAACCGATCAAGTGCCTTTTGGTAGTTCTCGTCCGTTACCTGAAAAGCTTTACCTGTAGCTAGCGCTTCTCCACTAAGGCAGGATAATAAATGATTAAACTTTTCTGCTATTGATATATTTTGATCTCTGTGAACCAAATTATTAAAAGAATTAATGAAATTTTTGTATTCGGAATACTTCCCTTCAAATTTCGGTAATTTAAGGTTGGGCAAACGGCTTGAAGCTGTTGGAGGTACAAAAAATGTCTGTTCCTGAGTACTCGAACGTCTCCCTTGCCCTATAAGGGTCAGTATTCGACTTTTCACTGAAATGTATAATTCATCTATTTCAGCTCTACCAGTTTCCTGTTTGTAGTATGACTCTATTACACCTAATCTACACTCCAGCTTGGTGTGGGATAAATTAGCATTTGATTCGACGATGTTCTTAATACTAGTCATACTTCCTTTTGATGAAGCCCGTAACTGCTTCAACTCTTCAAGAGTCATGCTCTTTTGCGATGAACCACTTTCTTCTGTCATCATAAATATAACCTTCTTTAGAGCGGTGAACAAAGTTGCCTTTAATGGCAATCAGAAACTGTAACGATTTTAGTATTTTTTCCTTTAGGTGTATAATGAATTTCTAGTGTCCTGTCACGGTCGCCAAATGTACAAGGACTGCCTAGTTTGACAATCGAAAATGATATGCAAATTCTTGAAAATTTTCTTATATATGCCGTAAAATCCAATACAAAAATTTCTCTCTTTTTTTTAATGTTCACTGTTCAAGTTCTTTTACTATACAAAAATTATTTTACAAAATTTCAACTTAAGTTGATAATTCTTAGCGGTTAAATTCCAAAAATTTATACTTACGTATGTCCATATTCTTACATTTGCATACTATTATTACCATTACTACGACTATGCAAATGTACTAACATACAAAATTTCGTACGCATGTACACACGCATAAGTTAACAACAGGCATACCTCTCGTTGGCAAGCAAGCGTACGTGTATGTACATATGTATGTACATATTACGTATACTTATCAACAGTACTAAAATTGAAATTTTAAGAAAAATAAGTACGCTCAAAATTAAACAATATGAAAAACAGTAATCAAAAATGTGCATATTATTATAATTTAAGTAGATGCGTTAACAATCACAAACGATCTAACTTCTGCTAGATCAGTAAGTTTATTAATAGTTCTGCCGCTCAAGTGATATTCTGCCGCTCAAGTGATATTCATTATTCACTACATATAGATCAGAAAATGAATTTATGTTGGCCCTTATTTCTAAAACCTTTTCGAACCAGAAGGCAATCAGTCAATTTAATTGGCTAAGGATACATCTTAATTGAATCCTTTCATTAACGTCCCTACATCTCTCATACTTTCACCTGTACATATTTCTTTGACCTATTAACATAATACTCAATTCGGAGATTTCCCTATGCCATAAGTGTTTGCGCCCTATAGGTATCTTCTTGAAAGTTTCAAGAACGATAGATATTAACTTACTAAAATAATAATCAAAGTTAATCGAATCAGGGTACAGAATCTCATTTGGATTTGAGGCGGTGGCTACAGGGCTTCTTCCCGGCTGAGCTGTTTGATGCACATTTCTAATTGAGATGTTGCGTATTTAAGTCAGCAAATAGAAACAAATTAAAAAAATAACAAAAAAACGATAAAAATTTAGCCAAATCTACCGTAAAGTTGCTGGTGTGAATGGGATTACTTTATAAGCCGGTGTGATTACAGCAGGGCGCATATTAATCATAACTCGGATCAAAATACTCTCAGTAACGCTTGTTCTGATTAATATCAGCTTTAATTGTGATAAATACACCTCCGCCATGATCAATCGTCGCTATAAATCTTATAGCCACCAAGTTTAAATTTGTGGTATGGTTTCAAAAAAGTCTCATTTAAAAGGAAAATATCGGTATTAATTTGTTTCAAAATATATTCCAACTGAGCGGCTGCAGATTCGGTTGTAATGCAATGTGCATTCCAATGCATTACGCGAACATTATTCAAGCAAGTAGAGTTATGTGTCATGTTTAAACATCATACCTAAAACTAGTAGTTTGTTGTACTTGTTTTGCATCTCTGCAAAGCATCGAAAAATATTTCCAAAAGCTTTTCGTTGGAAATGTCATCTCATCGTTATTGTTTTTTTAGCATTTGTTTTTAGGTATTTCTGAGCGCAGGTTGCCATAGGAGTGCGCTTTTTGGGTACTACCTTGGGGATCTCCCCTTGATAATTAAGGAAAGTTATGCTCGTCTGTGTTAAAAAAAAACGAAACATTAGATTTTATTTTGCTCGTCCTGTATTGGATGTTAATCGTTGACATATTTTAAAATATTATTGTCGACTTGGTCACTTTGGGTCATCAGCCAGTTAGTTAGCATTCCTCAAATTCTTCTTACTGTACCAACATTGCTATTATTATTAGGTGCTCAGTCTAAGAACTCGAGCATATTGCAATACAATTACAATTTTTAGCTCCATGTCCAAACATAGCACACTTGGAGCATTGTGTATGGCCCTTATTGTCCTTTAGAATTCTTATCCAATATATGGAAACATTGCAAAAATATCTCAAATTAATGATTTCTCTCTTGGACACCTGCTATCAATTAAGCTCGACAAGATAAAATGAATCATCCACATTGGATTTTGTTGTTGTTAAATCCTTAATCCTTACCGACTTTATAATATGTGCGGTGATGAACTCTTCTTCAAGATTCTTGATGTCAAAACGTGGAAGACAAATAATACCAGTTTAAAGAATTTAGTGTCCTCGTCTCGCCCGTTTACAACTGGAACTTTTTATACTTCAGAGCACGTAGAGCGTCGTTATATAAAAATAGCGAGTTGGAAATAATTTTTGTTCCAATGTTCCTTTTAAAGTCGTACTTTTCGCTAATTAATCCAATGAATTTCGGGTCGACGAAGCGTTTAATTTAGTTTTTATTTAACTATTCACTTACAATTTTGGACTTATGTTTTGGGTTATTATTATTATATCGTTACACTATATTCTAAATTTTCCGACACCTCTCGCTGACATAGCACCCAAAACCATCACAATGCCATCACTGACTTTTACAGATGCCTTTGGCTTTAATACAACAATTTAAAGGTATTTCTCGACAGATTTTAAAGCAATAAAAAAATTATATTTCTCTAGAAGATTAGGCGGTAGGTATTTTACTCATTAAGCCAAGCATAAACTTTTGAACACCTTATCAATTTTCCCACTGCCTGAAGTACAAATATTATGCAGTTTTTGCTTTATTGGACATTTTTCAATATCTTAATTTTATTTTAGTCCAAAAATTTTTCATTAGAATAACTTCGAGGCTATTTGATTGATTACGGCTTTGCAAAAAATTTTACGTTATATTTTCGGAACGAACCCGCTGTTTCGTAAGAGTAATGATAAATCAGGCTGAAATATTAACGGCATAGAGTAAAGCCACATACGTGAACAGATAAGCTCGTACGAGCCTTATCCATCTGAGAATTATCTACAGCGTATTTTTTCTAGCGCATTAAAGTTTAGTGAAGAATTGAAAGAAATTTTAGACGAATTACTTGTAAATATAAAAAAATACCATCTGAAGTAAAACAAAATAAATACTAACAACAATGGTCTACAAAAAACAAAAAATTTTTTGGCCTTTAAATAAAACTATATGGAATAATGATAATCCGTTTCAGCTTTTTTCCATCGGTCTTAATTTTTTTTTTTTATGGGCATGGCAAATTTTTCGCCTAAAATATGGTAGTTATGTCAATATATTTCATTAAGGGTGGGCAAATTTGAGGGATTGAAATAAGTTGGCTTAATACCCTACGAAAGACAATAATATTTTTCGTAGTTCTATTTTCTTGACAATAAACCAATAATTCAGATGGTTTGCTGATTCGTGAACAGGCAACATATAATTGTCCATGAGAGAATACTGGAAATTCGAAGTTTATCCCACAAATTCCCAAAGACTGGCCATGCGCCTTATTAATGGTCAATAGAAAGGCATGACGTACTGGAAACCGTACACGTTTTAACTCAAACGGCAAATTCGATGGTATCATTGGAGTGCGTCACCTTTGGAGTTTCCAATAAAAATAATGGCTACCATAACATTGTCCATTAACAATAAGTCTCGTATCATTACAAAGTTTTGGCTGGCTGATATTACGAAGCATAATAACAGTCGCTTCGTAATATAAATAATATACAGTATGAGTAAAACACCATAATAAACGGTAGGAGTAAAACACAAATTTTTTGAATAAATGTTGTTTATATTGTACTGTTGTACCAAATATCATTACTATAACTTGGGTATTTTCCGAAGGGGGAGGGTTGCCACACCCATTTTTGGTGGGATTGTCTACAAATATATGATATATTGTCGAAAAATAGCCCCTGTACCGCCCCTCTGAGTACTTCTTAAAAAAACGTAAACCATATGTGTTCTACGGTACGTAGATTTATCTAGTTTAAAATTTCAACGAAGTCGATACGTTATTTAGGTGAGGCATAAATTGTCCCTTGGGGTGGGTCACCCTTAACATTTATGGGTATGAAAAATAGATGGTTACCGATTCTCAGACATACCCTATATGAACTTAAAATTTCATGAAAATCAGTCGAGCCATTTCGGAGGAGTTTGGCAACAAACACCAACACGCGGTAATTTTGTATATTAGGTTATTTTTTAATGCGTTTTGAAGCATGTGTTTTGCAATAAGATATACAGGTACGTGATGGAAGACGATTTTGATCGAAACTGAAATCGACTGAAATTTCAAACTGATAAAATATGCAAATCTGACAAAATTTTGAATTCTTTTTTTACTTACTATGTTAATTACCATTAACATTTACATTATTATTATTATGTTAATTACCACTAACATAACTGCCTTGATTAACAAAACTCTTAATACATAAGGAGTTGCAAAATTTATACCACTTTAAAAATATTGTCGATTATAATTTGGATCAAAATCCTTTTCCATCACATACCTGATAGTTTAGCGATATCCTTGGCTTGTTCTGTTTAATAAGTTTTTGCTGTGCAAGAAAAACTTTTGACAGCATGTGAACAAAAAAAAAAGCTATTAGCCCGACAAACAACTTCACCTTATATAATTTCACCATGCTCGATGCCATTGACTTTATGATTGCCCAATAGTTTCAAGTGTTCGCATCCCTCGTACTAAGCAGAGTCTAATCCATTCACTTTATGATTGCTCAATAAATTTTTAGTACTCAGTTTTATTATTATTGTAAAATTTTGTCGGAAGACCAAACTCAAACAATAAAGCTGTTTTTTTTTTAAAGAAAATTCTTTCCTTGTAAGTGTAATTTTTTATTATAACAAATTTTTATTATAAAATGAGACTAAAAAGGATAAAAGATGTAATCCTTTTTTTTAATCGTAACTCGTGCGATTTAACGCCTTTAGACTATTTTTTATAAGGATATGTTAAGGCTCATGTCTATAAGGACAAGCCTGCAACGGTTGACTAACTGGAAGCCAATATTGAATTTGTGATATATTGATAGGGTATGCAAAAATTGGACCCAGTGTATAAAGCATTTGATGTGTAGCCAAGGTCAACATTTACATGAAATAATCTTAAAATATTGAATGACATATATAGACCGGTATATCGACATACATTTCTTTAACTTTTATGTTTTTTTTAATCAAATCTGAAAACAAAATTTTTTGTATGCTGTATTGCAATTGTCAAAAAATTTCCATATAAAAAAAGTAAACAAAAGTTGCATACAGTTAATACTCGTAAATTAGAAATATTTTATTTTGTTGAAAATTTTAATTTTAAAATATTTCGTTTCCTGTACGATTTTCAATTATAAACATTAAATATTTAGACATATTTATAAGCATATTACTTTTTAATGTGTTTAGAAGCATGTTTTGTGCAATAAGATAGAGTATAGTAAGTCTCTGCTGTGCAAGAAAAACTTTTGAAAGCTTGTGACAAACTATTATATAATTTCACCATGCTTATTAGCATGTTAAACAACTTTGCCATTTTTGGTTATTTCTAAGAGCCATTTTACAAACTAACAATTGATTGGCAAACATACGAAGTTTTTGGCGAGTGGTTGAAGAGGTAGGTTGACGACTGTTTGTACTGGACTTTTTTCGTTTCTCTTTTCTACTTTTCACAATTTTCATTCTGTTGCTTCACATTATTTTTCTCATTTCATTGTAACTTTAATACTATTGCATTTGAAAGAAAGAGAAAGAAGTAGTAGAAATGAAAAATGTATTTTTATTGTTATTTGTAAAAGGTTTAGGCAACTTCAAACGAGAATGCGAAAATTGCTTGTCAACCAGTTGCCACCTTGTAAACCAAAATTGGTTATTTTTCTTCGATGTGTAGTTGTGTACTTTTTTCTAGAAAGTCACAAATGTATGCCAAAATCCCTAGGGCTTTAGCAACTTTTACTTTAATTTAATTATATTGCAAATGTTTCTATGAATTTGGTTTTTCAAAAATAATATTTTTGTAACCAATAACACTAGTTTATAAGTTTTTTGTTCACAGCTTAAAACACTCATAAGCTCTTTGTCTTTGGGAAAAATAGGACATTAAGGACATTAAACTTTAATTTTCATTAACTAAAAACTGAAAATTAAGAGTTTTAGTTGCTTGATTTACATAAATTTTTATTTCCCTATGTCATTCCAACAATAGTCCCCTGATGGTCCCAAAAACTCGATTAAAGGATTTTAAACATAGTACGTAAGAACTACTCGAGAGGAAAATGACCTTTGGTTCACTTGTTCTGACTTATTGCTTACAGCAAAAGCAATTTTTCGTAAAGTGGTTGCTTTGCTGACTGAATATACACATAGTGAAGTTATTCAAGTTATTTACTATTTTACTTTTGCTTATTATCTATCAAAGTTTTTAGTACGAGTAAGCATTGAGCAACGCAGGTCATTTAAAGCTAAAAATTAAGGCAAAGCAAACATTTTAGTGCTGTTTCTATTTGAAAGCAAGCTATTTTAACCCTGATTTAATGTCTTCATATGTAAAAAAAAACAGAAAAAATTATCCAAATTTGTTTGGCAAAATTTTCTTTAAAATACATAAACAAACGGTGGTACAATCAAAACGCAAGATGTTAATTGTAAAAGCTTAAAATTAAAAAGTTTTCAGAGATATTTATATTTTCTATCATGATAGAAGAATCTATGACTATTATGTGTGAAACAACGGCTTCGGTGGCATACCTCTATCTGTCGACACATATTTTCAATGGCTCTAAAAGACATAACTGAGGCTCAATGTCTTTAATGTGCCGAATTATCTCATCCTTCAGCTCTTGAGTTGTTCTTGACTTATTGACGTACATTTTTTGTCTTAAATATCCGCAAAGATAGAAGTCCAATAATGTCGAATCATATGGTCGTGGTGGTCAATTAACATCGCCACGATTGAATTTATCGCGGAATAGAGCCATTTCTTTGTTGGCTGTGTAGTAAGTGGCACCATCCTGTTCGAACCACATATCGTCCAGGTCCATATACTCAACTTCTGGTCACAAGAAGTCTGTTATCATTTCCCGATAGCGAACACCATTCACGGTAACTGCTTGGCCGACCTCAATTTCGAAGAAGTACGGCCCAATGATGTCGCCAGCCCACAAATCGCACCAAGTAGTCACTATTTGTGGATGCATAGACTTTTCAACAGTCACTTGTGGCAATTCTGCTCGTTAACGAATCCACTAAGATGAAAGTAAGCCTTGTTGGTAAAGATGATTTTCTTTGGAAAGTCACCATTTACTTTTGTCTGTTCAACTAACCATTCGGCGTATTGATGAGGCTTGAAATGGTCAGTAGGCTTCAGCTCTTAAGTCAAGCGTGTAAGCGTATAAATTCAAATCTTTATTAAAAATTCGCATCAGTGATGTTCATGGTATGTTCAATTGTTGGGCACGACGACGTGTCGAGGTTGAGGGCTCTTCAGCCACACTATGGCGAACAACAGCAATATTTTTCGCAGAACGAACTGGGCGAGCATTCACAGGTGTTTCCACATTTACACATACCCGGTTTGCTGAAATTTGCGCACAATTTTCTCGATTGTGGACACTTGGTGTATTATGCTGACCAAAAAAATCACGAAGTACACGATATACATTTTGATTTGAACGCCCATATTCGTAAAAGGCTTCAATCAAACCTTAACTCTCTGCTCATTTGTGTACCTCTCCATGGTTGAATTTGTCAAACACTGAAACAAAAAAATGTCAAATTAAGTTGGGCAAAAAACTTGACGTTAAGGTGTGACTCACAATTAACATTATGGTTGGACCACCCCATAGTGAAATTACATAAGGTGAAGTTGTTTGTCCGGCTGGCAGCTTTTTGTTTTTTCTTCATCGTGGTTCCCATACTGTCTAAACATTTCCACAGTAGAGACTTACTAAACATAACGATCCAAGGATATCGTTAAACTGTGTCTTATTGCAAAAAACATGCCTCAAAACGCATTAAAAATAATATATTTATAAATATGTCTAAATGTTTTATTTTCATAATTGAAAAGTGAATATTGTAGTATTTGTACAAAAATTAGTTGTTGTACAGATAACTTCACCTTATTTAATTTTACCATGGACCACCTTTTAAAAGAAAAGAATTGCTTAAAAAACACGATGCAATGCAAAAAGATGTTTTCACTGAAATATCTAGAGTGCGCACCCCATATAAGCAAAATTGTTCTATGCTGGCTGTATCATTCGAATACGGCTTTGATGTTTTCTATCTCTTTGTTTTCGTGTAATATAGCATTGTTTGCTCTCTTTATGTTTCACCTCGCCTACAAAAGAAAAGAAAATTAAGAGACCTCTCTCATACTCACTAGTATGTTTACGCACATACATTATCATGTTTCTTATTGCTTGTTTGAGCTCTCCTTTTATTTATATTTATATTTATATTTATATTTATATTTATATTTATATTTATATTTATATTTATATTTATATTTATATTTATATTTATATTTATATTTATATTTATATTTATATTTATATTTATATTTATATTTATATTTATATTTATATTTATATTTATATTTATATTTATATTTATATTTATATTTATATTTATATTTATATTTATATTTATATTTATATTTATATTTATATTTATATTTATATTTATATTTATATTTATATTTATATTTATATTTATATTTATATTTATATTTATATTTATATTTATATTTATATTTATATTTATATTTATATTTATATTTATATTTATATTTATATTTATATTTATATTTATATTTATATTTATATTTATATTTATATTTATATTTATATTTATATTTATATTTATATTTATATTTATATTTATATTTATATTTATATTTATATTTATATTTATATTTATATTTATATTTATATTTATATTTATATTTATATTTATATTTATATTTATATTTATATTTATATTTATATTTATATTTATATTTATATTTATATTTATATTTATATTTATATTTATATTTATATTTATATTTATATTTATATTTATATTTATATTTATATTTATATTTATATTTATATTTATATTTATATTTATATTTATATTTATATTTATATTTATATTTATATTTATATTTATATTTATATTTATATTTATATTTATATTTATATTTATATTTATATTTATATTTATATTTATATTTATATTTATATTTATATTTATATTTATATTTATATTTATATTTATATTTATATTTATATTTATATTTATATTTATATTTATATTTATATTTATATTTATATTTATATTTATATTTATATTTATATTTATATTTATATTTATATTTATATTTATATTTATATTTATATTTATATTTATATTTATATTTATATTTATATTTATATTTATATTTATATTTATATTTATATTTATATTTATATTTATATTTATATTTATATTTATATTTATATTTATATTTATATTTATATTTATATTTATATTTATATTTATATTTATATTTATATTTATATTTATATTTATATTTATATTTATATTTATATTTATATTTATATTTATATTTATATTTATATTTATATTTATATTTATATTTATATTTATATTTATATTTATATTTATATTTATATTTATATTTATATTTATATTTATATTTATATTTATATTTATATTTATATTTATATTTATATTTATATTTATATTTATATTTATATTTATATTTATATTTATATTTATATTTATATTTATATTTATATTTATATTTATATTTATATTTATATTTATATTTATATTTATATTTATATTTATATTTATATTTATATTTATATTTATATTTATATTTATATTTATATTTATATTTATATTTATATTTATATTTATATTTATATTTATATTTATATTTATATTTATATTTATATTTATATTTATATTTATATTTATATTTATATTTATATTTATATTTATATTTATATTTATATTTATATTTATATTTATATTTATATTTATATTTATATTTATATTTATATTTATATTTATATTTATATTTATATTTATATTTATATTTATATTTATATTTATATTTATATTTATATTTATATTTATATTTATATTTATATTTATATTTATATTTATATTTATATTTATATTTATATTTATATTTATATTTATATTTATATTTATATTTATATTTATATTTATATTTATATTTATATTTATATTTATATTTATATTTATATTTATATTTATATTTATATTTATATTTATATTTATATTTATATTTATATTTATATTTATATTTATATTTATATTTATATTTATATTTATATTTATATTTATATTTATATTTATATTTATATTTATATTTATATTTATATTTATATTTATATTTATATTTATATTTATATTTATATTTATATTTATATTTATATTTATATTTATATTTATATTTATATTTATATTTATATTTATATTTATATTTATATTTATATTTATATTTATATTTATATTTATATTTATATTTATATTTATATTTATATTTATATTTATATTTATATTTATATTTATATTTATATTTATATTTATATTTATATTTATATTTATATTTATATTTATATTTATATTTATATTTATATTTATATTTATATTTATATTTATATTTATATTTATATTTATATTTATATTTATATTTATATTTATATTTATATTTATATTTATATTTATATTTATATTTATATTTATATTTATATTTATATTTATATTTATATTTATATTTATATTTATATTTATATTTATATTTATATTTATATTTATATTTATATTTATATTTATATTTATATTTATATTTATATTTATATTTATATTTATATTTATATTTATATTTATATTTATATTTATATTTATATTTATATTTATATTTATATTTATATTTATATTTATATTTATATTTATATTTATATTTATATTTATATTTATATTTATATTTATATTTATATTTATATTTATATTTATATTTATATTTATATTTATATTTATATTTATATTTATATTTATATTTATATTTATATTTATATTTATATTTATATTTATATTTATATTTATATTTATATTTATATTTATATTTATATTTATATTTATATTTATATTTATATTTATATTTATATTTATATTTATATTTATATTTATATTTATATTTATATTTATATTTATATTTATATTTATATTTATATTTATATTTATATTTATATTTATATTTATATTTATATTTATATTTATATTTATATTTATATTTATATTTATATTTATATTTATATTTATATTTATATTTATATTTATATTTATATTTATATTTATATTTATATTTATATTTATATTTATATTTATATTTATATTTATATTTATATTTATATTTATATTTATATTTATATTTATATTTATATTTATATTTATATTTATATTTATATTTATATTTATATTTATATTTATATTTATATTTATATTTATATTTATATTTATATTTATATTTATATTTATATTTATATTTATATTTATATTTATATTTATATTTATATTTATATTTATATTTATATTTATATTTATATTTATATTTATATTTATATTTATATTTATATTTATATTTATATTTATATTTATATTTATATTTATATTTATATTTATATTTATATTTATATTTATATTTATATTTATATTTATATTTATATTTATATTTATATTTATATTTATATTTATATTTATATTTATATTTATATTTATATTTATATTTATATTTATATTTATATTTATATTTATATTTATATTTATATTTATATTTATATTTATATTTATATTTATATTTATATTTATATTTATATTTATATTTATATTTATATTTATATTTATATTTATATTTATATTTATATTTATATTTATATTTATATTTATATTTATATTTATATTTATATTTATATTTATATTTATATTTATATTTATATTTATATTTATATTTATATTTATATTTATATTTATATTTATATTTATATTTATATTTATATTTATATTTATATTTATATTTATATTTATATTTATATTTATATTTATATTTATATTTATATTTATATTTATATTTATATTTATATTTATATTTATATTTATATTTATATTTATATTTATATTTATATTTATATTTATATTTATATTTATATTTATATTTATATTTATATTTATATTTATATTTATATTTATATTTATATTTATATTTATATTTATATTTATATTTATATTTATATTTATATTTATATTTATATTTATATTTATATTTATATTTATATTTATATTTATATTTATATTTATATTTATATTTATATTTATATTTATATTTATATTTATATTTATATTTATATTTATATTTATATTTATATTTATATTTATATTTATATTTATATTTATATTTATATTTATATTTATATTTATATTTATATTTATATTTATATTTATATTTATATTTATATTTATATTTATATTAAATAAATTAAAAAATTTGTGTAAATAAAGAATACAATGAAACAATACGTCTGTGTTCAGCACAGTTTTGTGCACCACTGCTTGTAACCTTTTTACAAGCAATAATAATTTATATTCTAAATTACTTCTTCTGTTTACAACTTTGTAAACAACAACAATTACTCGACAGATCTTTCTAACAACCCGATCGTAGTTACAACTTAGGTTCAACCACAACCTCTTCAACCAGAGGTTAACCACACTAAACTCTCTTACACTGAGTTCAAGCCAATAACACATCGGTGAGTTTACTACACATAAACTGATTGGTGGCCGCATCGATGTGATTTTTATATGGCTGAGTAAACAATACATCGAAAGCTCTCGATCCTCTATATTTCTATTTAGTTCTATTTCTATTTAGTTCTTATGCAGCCATGCAAATGTAAATATCTACTTCTTTCAGCTCTTGTATTTTATTATTATTTCAGTATTTGCTGTTGCTTGTTATTGTCGGTTACTTGCTTTCTTTGCTGTTAGTTTTTGTTGTTGCTGTGTTATTATTATTTACTTTAGCTCTGCTAATGTTTGTTGTTGTCGATTCTGCTTATTTATAAACAGTACGTATAGTTGTTCTTGCAACTTTTGTTTATTTATTTTAGCGATGTAATAAACGACAGGGGTGCCCAACCTTATTTTCGAATCAATATTGCAAGTGAATACATACGGCAATGCTAAAGTATCACCATACACACACTTAGCAAGGATCCTCACCACTGCACAATACAATTCAATGGAGGCGTCGTTTCTAGGCGGCGATAAGATAGCAGCCCCATCATTCTGAAACGGGCTACAGTAGACTAATCATCTACTTAGTTTAAATAAATAACGATTAGAGAAACTGAAACAAGGTAAAATAGTCGACAGAATAACACTGCAACAACCTTTGGCACACGAAACAAGACGCCCACTGCGCAATGGAACATACGGATTCTTCGTGGAGCATCACGGTTTGCGCAGTTAGTTAGTTAGTTACGACGGGTAGCCAGACAACGGTCCAGCCCACTTGGATCTAATATTGATCCCACTGTGATACCCATATCAGTAATCCAGAAAAAACCCTACATGTTCGCATTCCGTTTAGAACCGAAACAACCAGATGTTTGCACAAAAGAAAGGATCCTGCTGATATTCACATCAACCGACACATCGATCCGATAAGGCATCCAGAAACGGACTGCCAAGAAAAGCAGCCTCCGCCTGTAAGATACTGCAGTGGTCTGGCAATGTAAAGATACCGCCTCCAACCCCTTCTGAGGATTTTGATCCATCCGTGTATACCTCAACAGAACCGGGTCTAATTACCAGCTCTGATGAGATGCATATAGAGAACATTCTATCCAGCAAGGGTTTTGGGTGTGCAGTAATCTATCCCATCATGGATCGTATCCAAATACTTAAAGATGACCGCATACCCATAGACCCTGTCGAACCATGCTATTGTCATCTTCAACCTTATCGCAGACATACCTGCCATCTGCCTAGCCATCAGGTTCAGTTTAGCCAGTTCAGTAGTACAAACAAGGCTCTCGAAGGAGTGGATCCGAGCGCATCTGTAATCATCAGTGCTGTACTCCGCAGAACTCTAATAAAGATTCCGCAATATGTGAATTTCTCCACCAGAATTCCTAGGATTTAGACCCCAGGACTTTCCAACGGCTCTACGACAAGTGTACAAGGTAACGTTTGCTCTTGCTGCCCTCGCACGTAAATTTTGGAGCCAGGATAGCTGGGAGTCAAGGATTACCCCCAGATACTTCGCGCTATCCGACAACCCCAGTTCAACCTCGTGCAGACGAAGTAGGGAAAACGACGGAACTTTGTACCTGCATATAAATAGTACTAATTCCGTCTTTCCCGGATGAACGCTAAGTCCATTGTCAGTGCTCCACCGACTGAGAAGGCCCAGAGATGTTTGAAGGCGCTGCGAGATTGTGTCGAGAAATTTTCTCGACTCAGAAACAGCAACATCATCCGCATACCCCGCAGCCTTGAATCGATTAGAATCAAATCTCACGGGAAGTGGGGAAAGAACTCCCCCCCTGTGGAATGTCTCTCTCAGCCACCCTGTAGAAGGTAGCTGATTCCATAGTGGAGACTATGATCCTGTTGATTGGGAGTATCCGAGTCTGATCACAGAGCAATGAACATTCAGTGCCGCCAGAGCCGACCTAATCGTATTCGGTGTCACATTGTTAAAGGCTCCCTCTATATCCATGAATGCCACAAGAGCATACTCCCTGTGCTCGAGGGCATTTTCAATATACCCCACAAGCGAGTGAAGCACAGTCTCAACAGATCTGTCCCTAGTGTAGGCATGTTGGGACGCAGATAATAGGTGAGGTTCTATCGTACTGCGTAGATCGAGGAATAATGCCATCCGAGCCTGGTGACTTGTACAGGGCGTGTAACCTTGCCCCGCGATACCATCCCGCATCTTCACACTGAGTTCTAAAAGGGCCTCTGGCCGCCTTTGTATAGGATTACTCGTTGATGGCTTCGGACGTTCAGTCCCGGGCTGTTAGCTCTGGCTTTGCTCCTCCTCTTCCGAACGTTGCCGCTTAGGTGCGCTCTTTGGCACATATCACATATGCGTGAGTAAAAGATGGAGAAGCTCTTTGGCGGATGTAAGATATAAAAAAGGCGCTGACATCGGCAGTGATCGCGAACTTATCACAGGCGAAATCAAGCTCAATTGAATGTCGAAGAAGAAACATTGCAGTCACAAGACGAAAGCGTCTCCGCCTACAGCAACTCCAGAACAACACGTCCAGGTACGCATTGGCCATGGCAATATGTGAACATTTACCAATAAACCAACATGGGAAGACATCACAGCGACATACAATCTAGTCGTGGAAGAAACACTGAGTGTAGTGCAGATATATAGAAAAACATGGATATCAGACGATACTTGGAACCTGATCTCTCAAAGGAGAGAACGTAAGTTGAAGCTAGACACCAACACCAACCTTTTTCTCTGTACTTTGGTTCATATTTTCTTTTCGAATATTGAGCTAAACAAATTTGTCCACTTAACCATCAAAAAAACTGTGAATTGTCGTAACCAGACATTTTAGACTGTATCCCAAACTGTCCTCCATGCTTAACAGTAGTTTTTGTATTTTTTAATTTTTTATTAAATTTGGTTATTTGCAAATCAGGAAATTTCCGATGTCAAATTTCATAAGGCAAACTTCCAAACATAGCGATTAAAAAAAAACGGTAGAACAAAATATAGCGATTAAAGAAAACGGTAGAAAAAAAAGTAAAATTACACACAAATTACACAAAGAGGTAATTACACACACGCTACATACATAATGATAAATTACACACAAGGTGGCAACACTGTTTGTGACCCACATTAATTAATTTGTGACCCACAATAATTCACTTGTGATATTTATATTTATTTCTAGTGACCCATATTAATCAGTCACTTGAAATTGCATGCCTTGCATATTGCAGTTCTTTGTGTCCAAATTTTTGTTTGTAATATTTTTGTGAAGTCTCTTTTTAATATTATCCTAAATTAATTTTTGTTGTTTTTTGTGTTAACTTATTTTTGTTTTCGTTTATTGGTGAATATATTCCAGTATATTAATGTTGAACCAAATTCAAAATGCGGTTTTATTATGGTTTTATATTTGTGGCAGTAATTGTAGATATTTTGTTGCGTACATTTCAAAGAAGTCAATTTTCTGACTTATTTTTTTGCATCTTTAATCGATGTGCTGATTCAATTTTAATTTTCTGTCTATTACAAAATCGAGATATCTTACTTCATTCATTTTTTATTTACCTTATCTTGCAGGGTCAGAGGATTAGGGGGATCAGACGGTTAATATTCGACTGGTTTTAACCGATTTTTGGTTTTGTCGAATACGACATAATCTTAATTTTTCGAAAACCGAAGAATCCGATTAATTTAACACGAATAACCGATTAATGTAAATAAGTATAATTTTTATACGTTTGTTTATTTTTCTTATTGAAAATATGCTCAGCGTTAAATTATTTGTGTAAATTTAATTATTTTTGTATATATGAGAACCTTGAACGTCTCACTCTTGAGCAAAAAAAATGTTCTGTAAATAAATATTGATTTTTATATATGGAGAATTATCAACTAGACTCATTGCAAGCCCGCAAACCCACAAACACCGGTTCCGAACGGCAGATATATTAGTTAGTGAAGTTTTTCATAGCGTAAATAAACATAACCAACGCTAGTAATGTTGTGAGGTGATATCGCTGTTGAAAATTGTCAGATGGTGTGGCCTGGGATTGAACCGACGACTTCTTGGTTGGAAGGTGAGATCTTACCTAACATACCACAGTGACACACACTGCTTGGGATTTTTCTCCCAAGCTGATTATAAAAAAGACTTTAACCGCAAACCCTATAAAAGTTTTAAGTCTACAAAATTTAATATTTTCTAAATTTGCTTAAATTTGCCATTTGTTTATTGAAAATGTTTAAAATACCTAACGGTTAATTGTTTAGTGTTGTAATAACATTTATACATACATATAGTATATACATACAATTACTTGTTTGTTTAGTAAATAATAGAAACATGTTTATAGACAAAAACATAGAATTACAATTGTATAAGCAGCTGCGAAGATCATCAATAAATCTGCAAATTTCTGTTTTGATATTTTTTCTAAACCGCAAGAGGCGGACTTCTTTTAATAAATCAAATTTATATTAAATCCGAATATAATGATCATAATGATCATTATAGACAATTAAACCTTATACATAAAATTGGTGCCGAAACCTGGGACTCTTCCATTTGCTGAAGAAACCTATATGTTTTTTTTACAAAATTCTACTGCCATCGAGCCTACGGTATTCGATTTTAATTTCTTTTGGTAAAACTTAACCAAATATTTTACAAAATGGAAACCATTGCTGCGCTGATTGAGGAACCGAAGAGACTTCTTTCCCATATTGAACGTATGGAAGCTGCATTCAGCCGAAAGCCGAAAGAAGCAAAATCTAAAGGGTATGTATAAACCGTACTGGAGGATCTGGAACTGACTTCAAAACTTTTAAGGATGGCCATGAACAGTTAATGGATACTGTTCGAGAAAGTTCACTCATCTGTACCTATGTACAGATGTTTTTTATAAATGTTATGATATTTACATTTCTTTTAAATAAAATCTTCCAGACTTAATGTTTGAATTAGAATCCACACAGAATCCAACCGTCCATGCAAGTACTTACGCATCTACTTCCAGAAATGAAACATTAAGTGCTGGTGCAAGAGTACCAAAAATTTATCTTCCCTAATTTTCCGGAGATTATTTGGAATGGATTTCTTACCGAGACATGTTTTTGTCGCTGGTTCACAACAACTACTCGTTGTCCAAGGTACAGAAATATTTCTATTTGAAGGGTTCCTGTGTTGGAACATCTCTGAGCTTAGTAAATGAATATCCGGCTGCTGACTTTAGCTATGATTTAGCATGGGAAGCTTTAGAAAGGTTTCATAACGAAAGGAAACTCGTCGAACAGATACTTAAGTGGCTATTCTCCATCCCACCTTCTAACGGATTGTTTCAAAGTATTAAAGAATTATTGGACTCCACCAGAAATTGTCTAGCCCAGTTTAAATCATTAAAAATTGACATCTCCACATGAGATTCAATTCTTATTTATTTGACTTCACGGAAACCGCCGCCCTTTAGTAATGCTTTGTTTTTTAGAAACTGTTTTTAGAGCCTTAGAATCTATTGATGACGTTTCTCAACCTTGGTCATCTAAACCTTTAAAGGAGAAATCTTCAGGATCTCGTCAAAGACCAATGCGAACTATTCGCACTCACACTGCCACTGCTTTGTTAAATATTAACTGCCCCTGCTGCAATAAACGGCACTTACTCTACAAATGCTTCAAGTTTTCAACATTAGATTCGTCGAAAAAGAAAGATATTGTAAACCAACAACGCCTATGCAGAAACTGTCTGCTCCCTGGGCATGTATAATCTTCCTGCATATTAAATACGAAGTGCCATCTATGCAATGAACCGCACCATACCACTGTACACAATGAATTTGGTACAAAAAAAATTTTCAACCGAATTTTACCACAACTACGTCTACACCGATTGTAAATTCACACCTTTCAAACTTGAAATTAAACCCAGCGCTATTAGCGACTGTGAAGGTTAATATAAGATTAATACATATAATTTTTCCACTAAAAATGCCGTAAGAAACATGATGTTAAGTATTCATAGTCATTTTTAGCACACAATCTATCCATCAATGCATAAAAATCATATATTTAATTTTCAACATTTTTTCATGTATGTATGTATGTATGGTATATTCGTAATTGTACCCAAGCCACACCCCAAACCCCACAATTTTATAATATACCTAATTCTCTTCTATTGAGGTACCATTCCTTTCTAAATTGATGTTCTTATCGCTTTTCTCAGTATATTAAACTGAATAAAAAACGGTATAATAAGAGCCAAAGCCCTAGTGGATCAAGGATCTCAAGTTTCTTTTATTTCCGAAGCCCTATGTCAACTATTATCATTGCGAAAGAACGAAACAAATATTGAGGTATCTGATATTGGGGGTAGAAATGCTATAACTGTCATAAAATCAGTAAATCCTGTTCTCATATCAAACTATGATAAAAATTTTGAACTTAAATTATCTGCTTTCTTATATTCCAAATAAATTACTGCCTGTAGATCTCCCAGACCGTTCAGAATTCCATCTAGCGGATTATAAATTTATAGTACCTGAAAAAATAGATCTCCTTCTTGGAAATGATGTTTATGGTGAATTACTTTTGACTGGAATGAAAAAGCTTAAGAACAGTTTTCTGTTACAAGGGACGTATTTTGACTGGATTGTATCCGGACCTGTGGGTCAAATGATAGAAAATTTACACCGAAATTCACTGCCGATTTAGAGAAGATGTTCCGCAAATAAATATATGTGAAAATCATCAAAATGATCAGCTCATTCTCTGGAGAGATGATTCAAATAAAATTTGTGTTTACTCACTGAAAACTGTTACTTATGGTACTACGTCGGCCCCTTACTTAGCCATAAGAGTATTACAACAACTTTCCACAGATGAGGAGGAAAACTATCCATTGGCAAGTAAAATACTTCGCCGCGACACGATGATGTGATTTCTAGTGCAGACAATTTTGAAGAAGCTTTAAGATTACAGAAAGAATTGTGTATTCTTTTGAAATAAGGTGGATTTCATCTACAAAAATCGAATTTCAACTCCAGGAAGATCGAGAGAAAAAGGACTTATTTTCTATACGAGAAATTAATTCTGCTAAATCACTTGGTCTTTATTGGGACACATCAAGTGACTTTTTCTTCTTTAAAATTAATTTTGAATTTTCTGAAATTATTACCAAACGCAGTTTACTTTCAGACGCTGCAAAGTTGTTCGATCCCTTAGGGTGACTGCCCCGACAATAATTATAGCTAAAATTATATTTCAGGAACTCTGGAAAATTAAAATCGATTGGAATGATACTCTTCCCGAGGAAATTAGTCGCAGATGGATTATTTTCAGATCAAAACTTAAATATTTGGAGAACATTAAGATTCCTAGATGGCTAGGAACAATTCCTTAAGTACTTCGATTGAACTGCATGGTTTTATGCTCGACTTGTAAGTTTCTCCGGCAATGTTATTGTTAATTTCCTACAGTCTAAAACAAAGGTGGCAAGGCTGGAATTAAGCGCTGTTACATTGTTAGCAAAATTAGTAAATACTATCAATATCAACACTGACTTTAATATATATAATATCGTTTATTGGACGGACAGTACAATCGTACTCGCATGGCTCAAAAATTACTCGGCGAGGTTGGAAGTCTACGTGAAATCGAATAGCAATTATACAACGTCTTTCAGACGTCACCAATTGGAGATATGTGCCATCCAACGACAACCCTGCAGATTGCGCAACAAGAGGCCTTCAACCTGAGGAACTAGTTCATCATAACATTTGGTTTAACGGGCCTCCATGGCTTAAGTTGAATTCCGATTCTTGGCCTGAACATCCTGCTGGTTCTATACCTTCTGCTTCAATCATAGACACAAATAATATTACATCAAATTCTACCAGTATTCTTCAATATCCCGAAATTAAATTGAAATTCCCAAAATGGACTACTCTAGTTCGTGTGGCGTCATATACATTCAGATTTTATGGTAATATAAAAAGCTCCCTGCAAAAAAAGAAAAAGGAATCTGGCTTTCTCAAAACTCGTCTTCTGCTGTTTAAATTAACTCAGGCCGTTTTATTTCATGAAGATATTCATTGTCTAAAACCAAATAAATCTTCCCCATTTAACAGTGGTATTGGCAAACTTTCTCCGTTTTTGGATAAATTTGATGTTCTGCGTGTTGGTGGACGCATTTCGAAAGCTAATATGCCGTTTGGAATAAAACACCCAATATTGTTATCTAAACAGAACCCGATTTCTTTGCTTTTATTTTCAGAAGCACATCAGAAGACATTACATGGCAGCCTCCAGCTAATGCAATCATATATGGCTGCCATTACTGGATACTTTCAGCACGAAAACAAGCAAAAGAGGTGCAACGTAAGTGTATTGTTTGCTTTAAGTACAAAACTCAAACATGCCAGCATCTTATGGAAAATCTTCCGGCTGTTCGCCTTCATCCGACGCGTCCGTTTAAGCATAGTGGGTTGGACTATGCAGGACTCATCTCTATAAAAATGTCTTCCTTACGAAGGTCAACTACCCCCAAGGCTTATATATGTCTCTTTATTTGTATGTGCACAAAATCAATACGTTTAAGTCGTATCAAGTTCATGCTTTCTTGTCAGCCTTTCGCTGATAATACTACTGCAAGAAAATAGCCATCATGAAGCAATTAAAAACTGACGTTCTTCGCGCGGGAGAATGTTTGGTATTTTTTTTCCCAAACTGATTATAAAAAAACTTTAACCGCAAATCCTATAAAAGTTTTAAGTCTCCAAAATTTAATATTTTCTTATTTTGCTTAAATTTGTCATTTGTTTATTGAAAATGCTTAAAATACCTAACGGTTAATTGTTTAGTGTTGTAATAGCATTTATACATATTACTTGTTTGTCTAGTAAATAATAGAAACATGTTTATAGACAAAAACATAGAATTACAATTGTATAAGCAGATCTTCGCAGCATCAATAAATCTGCAAATTTCTGTTTTGATATTTTTTCTAAACCGCTAGAGTCGGACTTCTTTTAATAAATCAAATTTATATTAAATCTGAATTCTGATTGGAAGAAGAATACTTTAATAAATTTATAATAAATTATATTTTAATTAAATAAAACTAAATGTTTTTTCTTACTGATCATAAGGATCATTACAGACAATTAATCTCCTACACACACTATTAAATACGTGGTGCATAAATTTACATACAGTGCACCTCGAAATCTAACTAATTTTTTTATCAAGGTATTTAAGGTCTCGTATATTACTAATAGATTTATTCAAAGTAAAACATTTAATTTTTGTAATCTTAGGCACCTAAATTATAACTATGATAACAAACCTTTAAATTTCATTCTGTACCAAGTAATACAACAAAAACGAAATTAGCTCCTTGAGTAGTTGTTCAAAACTAAGCATTTTTTAGTACTTTGTGTAATAAACCTTGTTTTTATGGCCTCCTCACATCGTTTTGGCGTAGTTTTTATGAGATTTGTTAGAATTATTGTTAGTATTGATTACCACTTTAATTTTAAGTTCTCTATCAGCTTCAGCTTCTTTTTAAAATGACGTGTTCCAGCTCTGCGCTTCAAGAATTAGGAACAATTTTATTTGAATAAAAGAACCGATCAAGCGGTTATTTGATTTATTATTAACCTAAAACCGGTTTTTTAAGTGCTACGTTTCGAATTATTCGAAAACCGGTTTTTTAAAAAGTCGAATAATCGATCTCCCTATAGAGAATAGAGATTAATATTAAACCTAGTAGACGCGGTAGTGGCTATATCTTGCCAACTATGAATTTTGTGATCATCGTGGTATTGATATCCAACAGAGACAACTGGAGACGATACAATACAGCTATCGACAATCTGGCCATCTACACGGATGGTTTTAAAACGTGGGATACTAGAGCTAACATCTAATGCAAGCAACTCGGTAACAATATAATAAGCTTACAATTTACCATTTATTTCCGTTCTGATGATTAAAACTACACCATCTTCGACTGAAAAATCATTGACAAGTTTTACTGATTTCTCAAACTATGTATTTAAAATTATTTTTAAAAAGCCTTAATTTGACTTAAAATCTAATACTTTTTTATATTTTTTTAATTTTCAGCATCTTTAACCAAACATACATCACACAAACAACATGTCTTCTACCAGCCTTCATTCTTTTAAAAAAATATAAAAGAATGCTACTCGCCTTTTATGACTTGATATAATTTCTTAAATCTGAATAAATTTTGAAACAAACAAATAAAAATATAAATTCTTCAAGTTTTTACACGTTAAAAGAAATAAAAATCTTATAAAACGGATTTGAGAACTTAATTATATGAAGAATATTTTTAAAGACTTTTTTGTGATTTTTATAAAGGTTGGCTTTAGGGAAACAAACTATTTGCAAGAGAACTTTTTAAAAGGAATAATTTAAACATTTATGATAAAAGTATTATTAAATAGTAAACAATATTTACAAACTATGTGTCCTATTTTAAAAACATTAAAAGTTATTTTGAAAATATTGAGTAAAATATACAAAAATTAAGTCTTACGTACCTCTAAAGGTTATATTGGAAAT
>JAKWBJ010000021.1:232500-245000 GCA_023159175.1 Wohlfahrtia magnifica | reverse complement strand
TTATATTTATATTTATATTTATATTTATATTTATATTTATATTTATATTTATATTTATATTTATATTTATATTTATATTTATATTTATATTTATATTTATATTTATATTTATATTTATATTTATATTTATATTTATATTTATATTTATATTTATATTTATATTTATATTTATATTTATATTTATATTTATATTTATATTTATATTTATATTTATATTTATATTTATATTTATATTTATATTTATATTTATATTTATATTTATATTTATATTTATATTTATATTTATATTTATATTTATATTTATATTTATATTTATATTTATATTTATATTTATATTTATATTTATATTTATATTTATATTTATATTTATATTTATATTTATATTTATATTTATATTTATATTTATATTTATATTTATATTTATATTTATATTTATATTTATATTTATATTTATATTTATATTTATATTTATATTTATATTTATATTTATATTTATATTTATATTTATATTTATATTTATATTTATATTTATATTTATATTTATATTTATATTTATATTTATATTTATATTTATATTTATATTTATATTTATATTTATATTTATATTTATATTTATATTTATATTTATATTTATATTTATATTTATATTTATATTTATATTTATATTTATATTTATATTTATATTTATATTTATATTTATATTTATATTTATATTTATATTTATATTTATATTTATATTTATATTTATATTTATATTTATATTTATATTTATATTTATATTTATATTTATATTTATATTTATATTTATATTTATATTTATATTTATATTTATATTTATATTTATATTTATATTTATATTTATATTTATATTTATATTTATATTTATATTTATATTTATATTTATATTTATATTTATATTTATATTTATATTTATATTTATATTTATATTTATATTTATATTTATATTTATATTTATATTTATATTTATATTTATATTTATATTTATATTTATATTTATATTTATATTTATATTTATATTTATATTTATATTTATATTTATATTTATATTTATATTTATATTTATATTTATATTTATATTTATATTTATATTTATATTTATATTTATATTTATATTTATATTTATATTTATATTTATATTTATATTTATATTTATATTTATATTTATATTTATATTTATATTTATATTTATATTTATATTTATATTTATATTTATATTTATATTTATATTTATATTTATATTTATATTTATATTTATATTTATATTTATATTTATATTTATATTTATATTTATATTTATATTTATATTTATATTTATATTTATATTTATATTTATATTTATATTTATATTTATATTTATATTTATATTTATATTTATATTTATATTTATATTTATATTTATATTTATATTTATATTTATATTTATATTTATATTTATATTTATATTTATATTTATATTTATATTTATATTTATATTTATATTTATATTTATATTTATATTTATATTTATATTTATATTTATATTTATATTTATATTTATATTTATATTTATATTTATATTTATATTTATATTTATATTTATATTTATATTTATATTTATATTTATATTTATATTTATATTTATATTTATATTTATATTTATATTTATATTTATATTTATATTTATATTTATATTTATATTTATATTTATATTTATATTTATATTTATATTTATATTTATATTTATATTTATATTTATATTTATATTTATATTTATATTTATATTTATATTTATATTTATATTTATATTTATATTTATATTTATATTTATATTTATATTTATATTTATATTTATATTTATATTTATATTTATATTTATATTTATATTTATATTTATATTTATATTTATATTTATATTTATATTTATATTTATATTTATATTTATATTTATATTTATATTTATATTTATATTTATATTTATATTTATATTTATATTTATATTTATATTTATATTTATATTTATATTTATATTTATATTTATATTTATATTTATATTTATATTTATATTTATATTTATATTTATATTTATATTTATATTTATATTTATATTTATATTTATATTTATATTTATATTTATATTTATATTTATATTTATATTTATATTTATATTTATATTTATATTTATATTTATATTTATATTTATATTTATATTTATATTTATATTTATATTTATATTTATATTTATATTTATATTTATATTTATATTTATATTTATATTTATATTTATATTTATATTTATATTTATATTTATATTTATATTTATATTTATATTTATATTTATATTTATATTTATATTTATATTTATATTTATATTTATATTTATATTTATATTTATATTTATATTTATATTTATATTTATATTTATATTTATATTTATATTTATATTTATATTTATATTTATATTTATATTTATATTTATATTTATATTTATATTAAATAAATTAAAAAATTTGTGTAAATAAAGAATACAATGAAACAATACGTCTGTGTTCAGCACAGTTTTGTGCACCACTGCTTGTAACCTTTTTACAAGCAATAATAATTTATATTCTAAATTACTTCTTCTGTTTACAACTTTGTAAACAACAACAATTACTCGACAGATCTTTCTAACAACCCGATCGTAGTTACAACTTAGGTTCAACCACAACCTCTTCAACCAGAGGTTAACCACACTAAACTCTCTTACACTGAGTTCAAGCCAATAACACATCGGTGAGTTTACTACACATAAACTGATTGGTGGCCGCATCGATGTGATTTTTATATGGCTGAGTAAACAATACATCGAAAGCTCTCGATCCTCTATATTTCTATTTAGTTCTATTTCTATTTAGTTCTTATGCAGCCATGCAAATGTAAATATCTACTTCTTTCAGCTCTTGTATTTTATTATTATTTCAGTATTTGCTGTTGCTTGTTATTGTCGGTTACTTGCTTTCTTTGCTGTTAGTTTTTGTTGTTGCTGTGTTATTATTATTTACTTTAGCTCTGCTAATGTTTGTTGTTGTCGATTCTGCTTATTTATAAACAGTACGTATAGTTGTTCTTGCAACTTTTGTTTATTTATTTTAGCGATGTAATAAACGACAGGGGTGCCCAACCTTATTTTCGAATCAATATTGCAAGTGAATACATACGGCAATGCTAAAGTATCACCATACACACACTTAGCAAGGATCCTCACCACTGCACAATACAATTCAATGGAGGCGTCGTTTCTAGGCGGCGATAAGATAGCAGCCCCATCATTCTGAAACGGGCTACAGTAGACTAATCATCTACTTAGTTTAAATAAATAACGATTAGAGAAACTGAAACAAGGTAAAATAGTCGACAGAATAACACTGCAACAACCTTTGGCACACGAAACAAGACGCCCACTGCGCAATGGAACATACGGATTCTTCGTGGAGCATCACGGTTTGCGCAGTTAGTTAGTTAGTTACGACGGGTAGCCAGACAACGGTCCAGCCCACTTGGATCTAATATTGATCCCACTGTGATACCCATATCAGTAATCCAGAAAAAACCCTACATGTTCGCATTCCGTTTAGAACCGAAACAACCAGATGTTTGCACAAAAGAAAGGATCCTGCTGATATTCACATCAACCGACACATCGATCCGATAAGGCATCCAGAAACGGACTGCCAAGAAAAGCAGCCTCCGCCTGTAAGATACTGCAGTGGTCTGGCAATGTAAAGATACCGCCTCCAACCCCTTCTGAGGATTTTGATCCATCCGTGTATACCTCAACAGAACCGGGTCTAATTACCAGCTCTGATGAGATGCATATAGAGAACATTCTATCCAGCAAGGGTTTTGGGTGTGCAGTAATCTATCCCATCATGGATCGTATCCAAATACTTAAAGATGACCGCATACCCATAGACCCTGTCGAACCATGCGATTGTCATCTTCAACCTTATCGCAGACATACCTGCCATCTGCCTAGCCATCAGGTTCAGTTTAGCCAGTTCAGTAGTACAAACAAGGCTCTCGAAGGAGTGGATCCGAGCGCATCTGTAATCATCAGTGCTGTACTCCGCAGAACTCTAATAAAGATTCCGCAATATGTGAATTTCTCCACCAGAATTCCTAGGATTTAGACCCCAGGACTTTCCAACGGCTCTACGACAAGTGTACAAGGTAACGTTTGCTCTTGCTGCCCTCGCACGTAAATTTTGGAGCCAGGATAGCTGGGAGTCAAGGATTACCCCCAGATACTTCGCGCTATCCGACAACCCCAGTTCAACCTCGTGCAGACGAAGTAGGGAAAACGACGGAACTTTGTACCTGCATATAAATAGTACTAATTCCGTCTTTCCCGGATGAACGCTAAGTCCATTGTCAGTGCTCCACCGACTGAGAAGGCCCAGAGATGTTTGAAGGCGCTGCGAGATTGTGTCGAGAAATTTTCTCGACTCAGAAACAGCAACATCATCCGCATACCCCGCAGCCTTGAATCGATTAGAATCAAATCTCACGGGAAGTGGGGAAAGAACTCCCCCCCTGTGGAATGTCTCTCTCAGCCACCCTGTAGAAGGTAGCTGATTCCATAGTGGAGACTATGATCCTGTTGATTGGGAGTATCCGAGTCTGATCACAGAGCAATGAACATTCAGTGCCGCCAGAGCCGACCTAATCGTATTCGGTGTCACATTGTTAAAGGCTCCCTCTATATCCATGAATGCCACAAGAGCATACTCCCTGTGCTCGAGGGCATTTTCAATATACCCCACAAGCGAGTGAAGCACAGTCTCAACAGATCTGTCCCTAGTGTAGGCATGTTGGGACGCAGATAATAGGTGAGGTTCTATCGTACTGCGTAGATCGAGGAATAATGCCATCCGAGCCTGGTGACTTGTACAGGGCGTGTAACCTTGCCCCGCGATACCATCCCGCATCTTCACACTGAGTTCTAAAAGGGCCTCTGGCCGCCTTTGTATAGGATTACTCGTTGATGGCTTCGGACGTTCAGTCCCGGGCTGTTAGCTCTGGCTTTGCTCCTCCTCTTCCGAACGTTGCCGCTTAGGTGCGCTCTTTGGCACATATCACATATGCGTGAGTAAAAGATGGAGAAGCTCTTTGGCGGATGTAAGATATAAAAAAGGCGCTGACATCGGCAGTGATCGCGAACTTATCACAGGCGAAATCAAGCTCAATTGAATGTCGAAGAAGAAACATTGCAGTCACAAGACGAAAGCGTCTCCGCCTACAGCAACTCCAGAACAACACGTCCAGGTACGCATTGGCCATGGCAATATGTGAACATTTACCAATAAACCAACATGGGAAGACATCACAGCGACATACAATCTAGTCGTGGAAGAAACACTGAGTGTAGTGCAGATATATAGAAAAACATGGATATCAGACGATACTTGGAACCTGATCTCTCAAAGGAGAGAACGTAAGTTGAAGCTAGACACCAACACCAACCTTTTTCTCTGTACTTTGGTTCATATTTTCTTTTCGAATATTGAGCTAAACAAATTTGTCCACTTAACCATCAAAAAAACTGTGAATTGTCGTAACCAGACATTTTAGACTGTATCCCAAACTGTCCTCCATGCTTAACAGTAGTTTTTGTATTTTTTAATTTTTTATTAAATTTGGTTATTTGCAAATCAGGAAATTTCCGATGTCAAATTTCATAAGGCAAACTTCCAAACATAGCGATTAAAAAAAAACGGTAGAACAAAATATAGCGATTAAAGAAAACGGTAGAAAAAAAAGTAAAATTACACACAAATTACACAAAGAGGTAATTACACACACGCTACATACATAATGATAAATTACACACAAGGTGGCAACACTGTTTGTGACCCACATTAATTAATTTGTGACCCACAATAATTCACTTGTGATATTTATATTTATTTCTAGTGACCCATATTAATCAGTCACTTGAAATTGCATGCCTTGCATATTGCAGTTCTTTGTGTCCAAATTTTTGTTTGTAATATTTTTGTGAAGTCTCTTTTTAATATTATCCTAAATTAATTTTTGTTGTTTTTTGTGTTAACTTATTTTTGTTTTCGTTTATTGGTGAATATATTCCAGTATATTAATGTTGAACCAAATTCAAAATGCGGTTTTATTATGGTTTTATATTTGTGGCAGTAATTGTAGATATTTTGTTGCGTACATTTCAAAGAAGTCAATTTTCTGACTTATTTTTTTGCATCTTTAATCGATGTGCTGATTCAATTTTAATTTTCTGTCTATTACAAAATCGAGATATCTTACTTCATTCATTTTTTATTTACCTTATCTTGCAGGGTCAGAGGATTAGGGGGATCAGGCGGTTAATATTCGACTGGTTTTAACCGATTTTTGGTTTTGTCGAATACGACATAATCTTAATTTTTCGAAAACCGAAGAATCCGATTAATTTAACACGAATAACCGATTAATGTAAATAAGTATAATTTTTATACGTTTGTTTATTTTTCTTATTGAAAATATGCTCAGCGTTAAATTATTTGTGTAAATTTAATTATTTTTGTATATATGAGAACCTTGAACGTCTCACTCTTGAGCAAAAAAAATGTTCTGTAAATAAATATTGATTTTTATATATGGAGAATTATCAACTAGACTCATTGCAAGCCCGCAAACCCACAAACACCGGTTCCGAACGGCAGATATATTAGTTAGTGAAGTTTTTCATAGCGTAAATAAACATAACCAACGCTAGTAATGTTGTGAGGTGATATCGCTGTTGAAAATTGTCAGATGGTGTGGCCTGGGATTGAACCGACGACTTCTTGGTTGGAAGGTGAGATCTTACCTAACATACCACAGTGACACACACTGCTTGGGATTTTTCTCCCAAGCTGATTATAAAAAAGACTTTAACCGCAAACCCTATAAAAGTTTTAAGTCTACAAAATTTAATATTTTCTAAATTTGCTTAAATTTGCCATTTGTTTATTGAAAATGTTTAAAATACCTAACGGTTAATTGTTTAGTGTTGTAATAACATTTATACATACATATAGTATATACATACAATTACTTGTTTGTTTAGTAAATAATAGAAACATGTTTATAGACAAAAACATAGAATTACAATTGTATAAGCAGCTGCGAAGATCATCAATAAATCTGCAAATTTCTGTTTTGATATTTTTTCTAAACCGCAAGAGGCGGACTTCTTTTAATAAATCAAATTTATATTAAATCCGAATATAATGATCATAATGATCATTATAGACAATTAAACCTTATACATAAAATTGGTGCCGAAACCTGGGACTCTTCCATTTGCTGAAGAAACCTATATGTTTTTTTTACAAAATTCTACTGCCATCGAGCCTACGGTATTCGATTTTAATTTCTTTTGGTAAAACTTAACCAAATATTTTACAAAATAAAAACCATTGCTGCGCTGATTGAGGAACCGAAGAGACTTCTTTCCCATATTGAACGTATGGAAGCTGCATTCAGCCGAAAGCCGAAAGAAGCAAAATCTAAAGGGTATGTATAAACCGTACTGGAGGATCTGGAACTGACTTCAAAACTTTTAAGGATGGCCATGAACAGTTAATGGATACTGTTCGAGAAAGTTCACTCATCTGTACCTATGTACAGATGTTTTTTATAAATGTTATGATATTTACATTTCTTTTAAATAAAATCTTCCAGACTTAATGTTTGAATTAGAATCCACACAGAATCCAACCGTCCATGCAAGTACTTACGCATCTACTTCCAGAAATGAAACATTAAGTGCTGGTGCAAGAGTACCAAAAATTTATCTTCCCTAATTTTCCGGAGATTATTTGGAATGGATTTCTTACCGAGACATGTTTTTGTCGCTGGTTCACAACAACTACTCGTTGTCCAAGGTACAGAAATATTTCTATTTGAAGGGTTCCTGTGTTGGAACATCTCTGAGCTTAGTAAATGAATATCCGGCTGCTGACTTTAGCTATGATTTAGCATGGGAAGCTTTAGAAAGGTTTCATAACGAAAGGAAACTCGTCGAACAGATACTTAAGTGGCTATTCTCCATCCCACCTTCTAACGGATTGTTTCAAAGTATTAAAGAATTATTGGACTCCACCAGAAATTGTCTAGCCCAGTTTAAATCATTAAAAATTGACATCTCCACATGAGATTCAATTCTTATTTATTTGACTTCACGGAAACCGCCGCCCTTTAGTAATGCTTTGTTTTTTAGAAACTGTTTTTAGAGCCTTAGAATCTATTGATGACGTTTCTCAACCTTGGTCATCTAAACCTTTAAAGGAGAAATCTTCAGGATCTCGTCAAAGACCAATGCGAACTATTCGCACTCACACTGCCACTGCTTTGTTAAATATTAACTGCCCCTGCTGCAATAAACGGCACTTACTCTACAAATGCTTCAAGTTTTCAACATTAGATTCGTCGAAAAAGAAAGATATTGTAAACCAACAACGCCTATGCAGAAACTGTCTGCTCCCTGGGCATGTATAATCTTCCTGCATATTAAATACGAAGTGCCATCTATGCAATGAACCGCACCATACCACTGTACACAATGAATTTGGTACAAAAAAAATTTTCAACCGAATTTTACCACAACTACGTCTACACCGATTGTAAATTCACACCTTTCAAACTTGAAATTAAACCCAGCGCTATTAGCGACTGTGAAGGTTAATATAAGATTAATACATATAATTTTTCCACTAAAAATGCCGTAAGAAACATGATGTTAAGTATTCATAGTCATTTTTAGCACACAATCTATCCATCAATGCATAAAAATCATATATTTAATTTTCAACATTTTTTCATGTATGTATGTATGTATGGTATATTCGTAATTGTACCCAAGCCACACCCCAAACCCCACAATTTTATAATATACCTAATTCTCTTCTATTGAGGTACCATTCCTTTCTAAATTGATGTTCTTATCGCTTTTCTCAGTATATTAAACTGAATAAAAAACGGTATAATAAGAGCCAAAGCCCTAGTGGATCAAGGATCTCAAGTTTCTTTTATTTCCGAAGCCCTATGTCAACTATTATCATTGCGAAAGAACGAAACAAATATTGAGGTATCTGATATTGGGGGTAGAAATGCTATAACTGTCATAAAATCAGTAAATCCTGTTCTCATATCAAACTATGATAAAAATTTTGAACTTAAATTATCTGCTTTCTTATATTCCAAATAAATTACTGCCTGTAGATCTCCCAGACCGTTCAGAATTCCATCTAGCGGATTATAAATTTATAGTACCTGAAAAAATAGATCTCCTTCTTGGAAATGATGTTTATGGTGAATTACTTTTGACTGGAATGAAAAAGCTTAAGAACAGTTTTCTGTTACAAGGGACGTATTTTGACTGGATTGTATCCGGACCTGTGGGTCAAATGATAGAAAATTTACACCGAAATTCACTGCCGATTTAGAGAAGATGTTCCGCAAATAAATATATGTGAAAATCATCAAAATGATCAGCTCATTCTCTGGAGAGATGATTCAAATAAAATTTGTGTTTACTCACTGAAAACTGTTACTTATGGTACTACGTCGGCCCCTTACTTAGCCATAAGAGTATTACAACAACTTTCCACAGATGAGGAGGAAAACTATCCATTGGCAAGTAAAATACTTCGCCGCGACACGATGATGTGATTTCTAGTGCAGACAATTTTGAAGAAGCTTTAAGATTACAGAAAGAATTGTGTATTCTTTTGAAATAAGGTGGATTTCATCTACAAAAATCGAATTTCAACTCCAGGAAGATCGAGAGAAAAAGGACTTATTTTCTATACGAGAAATTAATTCTGCTAAATCACTTGGTCTTTATTGGGACACATCAAGTGACTTTTTCTTCTTTAAAATTAATTTTGAATTTTCTGAAATTATTACCAAACGCAGTTTACTTTCAGACGCTGCAAAGTTGTTCGATCCCTTAGGGTGACTGCCCCGACAATAATTATAGCTAAAATTATATTTCAGGAACTCTGGAAAATTAAAATCGATTGGAATGATACTCTTCCCGAGGAAATTAGTCGCAGATGGATTATTTTCAGATCAAAACTTAAATATTTGGAGAACATTAAGATTCCTAGATGGCTAGGAACAATTCCTTAAGTACTTCGATTGAACTGCATGGTTTTATGCTCGACTTGTAAGTTTCTCCGGCAATGTTATTGTTAATTTCCTACAGTCTAAAACAAAGGTGGCAAGGCTGGAATTAAGCGCTGTTACATTGTTAGCAAAATTAGTAAATACTATCAATATCAACACTGACTTTAATATATATAATATCGTTTATTGGACGGACAGTACAATCGTACTCGCATGGCTCAAAAATTACTCGGCGAGGTTGGAAGTCTACGTGAAATCGAATAGCAATTATACAACGTCTTTCAGACGTCACCAATTGGAGATATGTGCCATCCAACGACAACCCTGCAGATTGCGCAACAAGAGGCCTTCAACCTGAGGAACTAGTTCATCATAACATTTGGTTTAACGGGCCTCCATGGCTTAAGTTGAATTCCGATTCTTGGCCTGAACATCCTGCTGGTTCTATACCTTCTGCTTCAATCATAGACACAAATAATATTACATCAAATTCTACCAGTATTCTTCAATATCCCGAAATTAAATTGAAATTCCCAAAATGGACTACTCTAGTTCGTGTGGCGTCATATACATTCAGATTTTATGGTAATATAAAAAGCTCCCTGCAAAAAAAGAAAAAGGAATCTGGCTTTCTCAAAACTCGTCTTCTGCTGTTTAAATTAACTCAGGCCGTTTTATTTCATGAAGATATTCATTGTCTAAAACCAAATAAATCTTCCCCATTTAACAGTGGTATTGGCAAACTTTCTCCGTTTTTGGATAAATTTGATGTTCTGCGTGTTGGTGGACGCATTTCGAAAGCTAATATGCCGTTTGGAATAAAACACCCAATATTGTTATCTAAACAGAACCCGATTTCTTTGCTTTTATTTTCAGAAGCACATCAGAAGACATTACATGGCAGCCTCCAGCTAATGCAATCATATATGGCTGCCATTACTGGATACTTTCAGCACGAAAACAAGCAAAAGAGGTGCAACGTAAGTGTATTGTTTGCTTTAAGTACAAAACTCAAACATGCCAGCATCTTATGGAAAATCTTCCGGCTGTTCGCCTTCATCCGACGCGTCCGTTTAAGCATAGTGGGTTGGACTATGCAGGACTCATCTCTATAAAAATGTCTTCCTTACGAAGGTCAACTACCCCCAAGGCTTATATATGTCTCTTTATTTGTATGTGCACAAAATCAATACGTTTAAGTCGTATCAAGTTCATGCTTTCTTGTCAGCCTTTCGCTGATAATACTACTGCAAGAAAATAGCCATCATGAAGCAATTAAAAACTGACGTTCTTCGCGCGGGAGAATGTTTGGTATTTTTTTTCCCAAACTGATTATAAAAAAACTTTAACCGCAAATCCTATAAAAGTTTTAAGTCTCCAAAATTTAATATTTTCTTATTTTGCTTAAATTTGTCATTTGTTTATTGAAAATGCTTAAAATACCTAACGGTTAATTGTTTAGTGTTGTAATAGCATTTATACATATTACTTGTTTGTCTAGTAAATAATAGAAACATGTTTATAGACAAAAACATAGAATTACAATTGTATAAGCAGATCTTCGCAGCATCAATAAATCTGCAAATTTCTGTTTTGATATTTTTTCTAAACCGCTAGAGTCGGACTTCTTTTAATAAATCAAATTTATATTAAATCTGAATTCTGATTGGAAGAAGAATACTTTAATAAATTTATAATAAATTATATTTTAATTAAATAAAACTAAATGTTTTTTCTTACTGATCATAAGGATCATTACAGACAATTAATCTCCTACACACACTATTAAATACGTGGTGCATAAATTTACATACAGTGCACCTCGAAATCTAACTAATTTTTTTATCAAGGTATTTAAGGTCTCGTATATTACTAATAGATTTATTCAAAGTAAAACATTTAATTTTTGTAATCTTAGGCACCTAAATTATAACTATGATAACAAACCTTTAAATTTCATTCTGTACCAAGTAATACAACAAAAACGAAATTAGCTCCTTGAGTAGTTGTTCAAAACTAAGCATTTTTTAGTACTTTGTGTAATAAACCTTGTTTTTATGGCCTCCTCACATCGTTTTGGCGTAGTTTTTATGAGATTTGTTAGAATTATTGTTAGTATTGATTACCACTTTAATTTTAAGTTCTCTATCAGCTTCAGCTTCTTTTTAAAATGACGTGTTCCAGCTCTGCGCTTCAAGAATTAGGAACAATTTTATTTGAATAAAAGAACCGATCAAGCGGTTATTTGATTTATTATTAACCTAAAACCGGTTTTTTAAGTGCTACGTTTCGAATTATTCGAAAACCGGTTTTTTAAAAAGTCGAATAATCGATCT